>JANHFM010008082.1:481111-499005 GCA_032468115.1 Grayia smithii
ATGGATGGATGGATGGAAGGAAGGAAGGAAGGAAGGAAGGAAGGAAGGAAGGAAGGAAGGAAGGAAGGAAGGGCAATGAAAACAACACCGTCTATTTGAAGGGATGGTTTGCTCAGTTTTGACAGAGTCAAAAAACTTCCTCATTTCAGATCAAACTCTCTTGCACCTCTCTGTCTGTTAATTCAATGTCACCCACATGAAGCAATAGCAACGGATATGTGATAAGAGATTAGATAAGCAATATTCCCAGATCAATGAAATGAGTGTTCTACCAAATACTTTTTCTGCAGTTATTTCTGACCACCTGCATCCAATTTGATGGAAAACTAATAGTTTCATTTTTTTCAAAGAAAAAGAAGAACATAACTGTGAAATTCTCCTAAGTGGAACAAGATTGAACTTACCTTAATAATGAAGCTACCAAGGGAGATGTATGTGAATGTACTCCTTTGTTATACAACCATCTTTCCAGTATCAGCAGCATCTCTGGCTTCTCGTGCTTCAATTAGATCCCAAAGGAAAACTTCATGGAGGACTCATCCCATAAGGAACTTTCAGATCTCTAAGCAGGAGAAGCCAGCAAATCTGCAGAGCAATGGAGAGATGTGTAACTGGAAAAAAGAAACATGTAATCTTCGTTACTTAGCGCTACATTTTTTTTTAAAAAAAGCCACTCAAGCCAATTTGAAAGCATCCTGAGAAGGTGATTTAAAAAAACAAGATTTTTTTTTCACAAGAAAGTCTTTAAAAAAAATTGAAGACAAGTTGAATAAGGACAAGTATTAAGTGAAATAGTGGTACAAAGAGGAAGATATGGAAATATATTCATGAAAAAAAAATGAAACTAAAATGACCTATCCATATTGAAGCAAATAATAATTTTTGTTTCAATCAATATTTTAATGTTTTATCAGGTATTTTGAAAGGGCTTATATTTATTCTAACAAATGAACCAAACAAACATCAATCATTTACTTATTCATTTATTAAATTTATATGCCACTCATCTTGTACTGAATTAATAGCTTATATTATATATCAAAAAGGGGGAAAGAGAAAAAAAACTGAAAACGCAAAGAATGGAATGTTACATATGTTGACTGGAATTCATATTTTAGAATTTGACTCCAAACTAGCACAAAAATCCAACAAGTCCCTTCCAGATATTGGTTGTCTGTTAGAATTATGTCTAAGGTGATTGACTTGTCAATGAATGAAATAATTTGATTTAAAAGTTAGATTGGTACTGATAGCTCACATGTTTTAACTCACTAGATCAGGGCTGTGAAACTCCCAGCCCACAGGCCGGATGCATCATGCACTGACCACACCCACCCCTGTTTTAGCAAAGGGGAAAAAAGTCCCGATATGTCATGTGATGCCGCCATGATGATGTGAGTTTGACACCCCTGCACTAGATGGTCAACAGTCTTGGACATATTCAGTGTGTTTGAGGTAACAAATAAGGCAGTGTTGAAAAGACAGCTTCTTCTGTGCTCTCTCTTTAAGGTTATAATGATTTCTGAATAAAAGGCTGTAGTTAATGGGGCTGGGGAAAAGAAGTTGTATCAATTTAGTTGTATTTGAGAAGCAGGGGAGTGTTTTGTACTCAGCACAAAGCTTGTGAAGCTCCTTTAAGTGGAGCAAGTCATGACAACCACATGAAGATTTCATTTGTATTCCCTCTTTGCATGCCCAGGGCAGCCAATCACTTCAATGTGATATGTTCTTCTCTCAGGTGAATCACCTCTTAATAGCTTTAAAGAGATTTAAGGAGTGGAATTCAGCAGGTGAAATTATCTGGGCTTTTATTTCCTCTTGAAATTGCTCTAGGATCTAAATAATTTAATAGGTATAAAAGCAGTGTGGCTATGAAAATAAAATGCACAATCTACCGATCCTAGGCTCTGAAAAAATGGCTATTTTTAACTCAAATGTATAAACTGTTCAAATTTGCAAGACCAAGTCAGTTCAGGATTTTGTCTGTACAGAACAACTAGCAATTCCTTGACGTTTTGCTAGGTAAAGAAAAATTGAGGTATTCTGCTTGGTCATTATTGTACCAACCTCAGAGATTCTTGTATACGCTACACAGATCTGGTTACCACCAGCAGAGATCACCAGCAGAGACCTAACTAATAACAATGAAATATGTTATTCTTTGTATTTCTAGGAGTTCATCTCATATTGATGCAAAAATGTAACCTTGGAGTTTTTCAAGAAAGGTGTGATATCAGTTTTTACAGTGGTGAAATCTAAAAAAAATTGCTACTCGTTCTGTGGGCATGGCTTGGTGGGCATGGCTTGGTGGGCATGTGACTGGGTGGTCATGGCCAACTTGACGTCACTCACTGTTAGAGTCAGGAGCTGCACATTCTGAAGCACATTCTGCTCTTCTGAAGCCCCCGCTTTGAGTTTCCCTCCGCCATCTGACTTGACTGCCCAAGCAAACCTTGGAGCCTTCTCTTGCCCCGCTCTCCATCCCAGAGGGCTGCATCCCCACCTGCCATTCCTCCATACAAACCTCCCACCCCGCTACTGCAAAAGCAGAGCCCCCCCGCAGGCAATGCAAAGATGGGAGGGGAGGGCAGAAAAGGCTGCTTTCCTCCCTGCCTCCTGTGCTGGCTCTGTGGGACTTGGGGCTCCAAAGCAGCCCACTGGATTCCCACCTGGCCACCTGCCTTGTGGTGCCACTCTGGGAACTTGGCCCACAGAGTCTGGCGCTCTGGGGGAAGAAAGCTCACTCACAGCGGCCCTTCCCAGTGCAAAGAAGCAGAGTGAGAGGGCAGAAGCTTCCAGAAGACAGCAGGGTGGCAACTCCTTGCACGGGGAGAGGGCCAGGCCCAGCTGCACCACTGCAGAGCCCGTGGCACTTTCCCTGGGCAGTGGCACTTATCCCAGGAGGCCAGTGCAGATAGCCCTTCATCTTGGCACTCCCTTGCGCTGCATGTGGAAGAGGCCACTGGTGCCACTCTCACCATCCTCCCTCCCTGTTTGACTGCACACATCCATCTGCCCGAAGCAACCTCCCGAAGCAACCCTGTCACTGTTCACTTTCATTTCTCAGTGGGAGAAGGAAAAAAGTGAATGGTGGTGGTACAGCAGTGCTCCGGGAGGGCAGGCGGGCCATGGACGTCCTAGGAATGCCGCACATGCGCATGTCACGTACACGCGTGGACCCTCTGCACATACACAAATCCTTCTGTGGATGCATAGAGGGTAAAAAACAGGTTACTTCCTGGTTAAAACCAGGAATTAATGATGACTGGGTGAGGAGGTGAAGCTGCTACTGGTTCTCCAAACCACCCGCTGCCATCACTGCCGGTTCGGCTGAATCGGTCTGAACCGGTAGCATTTCATCCCTGCTATGCTTCATTATCTTTCTGTCTCAAACATGTATATTTGCCAATCAGATGCATAAAGACCATCATTCACCCTACATATCAACTTAAAAAGAAGGTACATTAAATTCATTGATCCCTGTTAAATATATTCTGAATATTAGGAATTTTTCAAATGTACATTGATATTTAATAAGCATTCAAATATATGGAAACAACTATGAAGGTTGTACCTTTATGGAACTCAGTTCTAGAAGTTTATTATTAAAGAGAAATTACAAATTAAGATAAATGGTTGTTGTGTTGGGATGTAGCGGAAAACTATCAAGGGGAATTTAATATAAAATCAAGAGAACAATTAACAGCTGAAGAATATACCTTCAGTGGTTTTCCATTTATGGTTATCTGAAAGATTTAAAATGAATAAAAAGACATGGTATGGAACAACTAGTTAGAATTTATTTTTCATTTATATATCAAACTTTTCAAGTACCCATCTACCTCACAGAGGAAGAATTTCAATTTGAAATGCAATTTAGTAACTACTATAATGTACAAACATTTTTTGAAATTTGAAACAGGAAGAATAGATTTGAAGTACAATAAAGTGGGCTGAGAATTTTGGTTGTAATATACAGATGGATCAATGGAAAAATATTTGGTTAAAATGGTTGAAATTAACATTGCATTATGATTGTAAAGAAGATTTTTATAAAATGATGCATCATTGGTACATAATATACCAGAGAAATTATCTAGAATGTATAAAGGAATTTTAAATATATTTTGGAAATGTGAACAACATGAAGGGATGTTTTATCATGTTTGGTGAACATGTAAAAGAGCTTTTAAAAAAGGGTTCAAATATATATTTTGATGCAGTGGACTTTAAAAATCAATATTCAATTAAAACTGGAACTTTTTAAGATTAATGGATAAACAGAGAAAAATCATGGAAGATTATTTCTATATAGGATTACTGCATTAGATGCACAGAAATGAAAGATTGATGCAACCCAACAGTGGTAACCCTGGCAACTTGAAGATAGGTGGACTTCAACTACGGAGTTGGAGTCCATCCATCTTCAAGTTGTTAAGTTGCTGCTCCCCACTGTGGAGGAATGGTTGGTAAAGTTGTCAGACTTTGCTGAAATTGATAGATTGACTTGATTAAAGAAAATACATTAACTATATTTATTGGTAATTGAAAGCCTCTTATGGACTGAATGAAGAATGAAGGTAAAGAATATAAAATATAGTTGTACTTAAAACTGCTGGGTAGATGATCAGAAGCCACTTTTTAATATTTTTTCCCCTTCTTTTCTATTTTTTAAAACTTTTCATCTTTTTTGCACTTCTTGCTTTTTCTTTGATCTTTCTCTTTTTTCTCTTTTACTTTAATGCACATTAATATACAAGATTTTGTCTTACTTAAAAACTTTAATAAAATTATATATGAAAGGAAGTTTCAAAGAAATTTGACTTGATTTGATGCTTTGCAACTTCAGAACCAAATTGTCTGAAGATCTACCACACATTAGCACATTGAGAGTAAACTTGGATGTACTGTCATTTTAAGAGGAATAATTTTGTGATATTCCTGGTATGTGGTCTGAGTTTAGTTAAAAAACAAACAAACCTTGGAATATCTTTGTATAGACCTTGCCAAAAAAAAGTACATAAATGTAGTTGCAGCATACTATGTAGGGATCTCGCAATAAGCTAGTTCTGCAAGGAACAGAAATATTATGCTAATGAATGATACCACAAGGTACACCTCCAAAAAATCTAATGGCAAGGAGTTTATCATGGATAAAATATATTTGTGAATGGTATTCTAAGAGCATAGCTGTTTTAGGCTTTAACTAAATATACTTGTTTGTCCCCCATGCTACATGATTGTTGCCGCTGAGCTGAGTGCAGATCCCATATGGGGAGACTACGTTCCTTCTCCATTTCCTTTTGCTGTATTAAGCAGCCATATACAATTTTATATTCTTATCTGCAGCATGGAAAGGAAACAGGACAACTGAGAATTATGTACTAGATATAACAGGGTTCTAAATTGTCAGTAATCTATATTCAGGAGATTTCTCTCCTATGTGCAAAGGAGAAAGGCTCTCCACTTGATCGCTGACAAAAATCTTAAGAAGATACACAATAATAGAAATGTGTGTATTTCCCTAATCAGACTTATTATATCTAAAGAGTCCTTGGTGCTTTCTGTGCTTTGTTGTTTACTTGTAGCCATTTCATTGCCCAATCGGGTAACATCATCAGTGCTAGTGAGTGTGCAGTTTGCTCTCTGTTTATATTTCTTTTATTCTTCTTCTATTTCTTCTTTCTGCTTTATATCTCTTATATTGGTTACCTACCTCAAAGTTTTTCAGCCTCAGCAACTTCAAGATGGGAGGGCTTCAACTCCCAGAATTTCCCAACCAGCATGTTGGCTGGGACAATTCTAGTTAAAATGCATACATCTTAAAGTTACTGAGGTTGAGAAACATCGATCTAAGTGAATAAACAAAGCACCCCTTTTACAGAATGAATAGTCTGAATGAAGCAATACTCTGAAACATATATAACAAATGACATTTTACATGATGCAAACATCTGAAACTTCAAGTCATAAACTTTATAAACATTCTAGTCTAGTGGTGGAATTCAAATTTTTTACTACTGGTTCTGTGGATGTGGCTTGGTGGGCGTGGTGTGGCTTGGTAGGCGTGGCTTGGTAGGCATGGCAGGAGAAGGATACTGAAAAATCTCCATTCCCACCCCACTCCAGGGGAAGGATTTTGCAAAATCCCCATTTCCTTCCCACTCTGGGAAGTGCAAATACCACCTCAGCCAGAGGTGGTATTTGCCGGTTCTCCAAACTACTCAAAATTTCCGCTGGTTCTCTAGAACCTGTCAGAACCTGCTGAATAGCACCCCTGTATTAATCCTATAACAATTGGGCATCTTTAGTTCCTGTTGGTTCCAAAGGATTTGTACACATGATAAGTGGTGCAGCTTAATGCACCCTCTTTAGATGGAAGGCATCTCTGTTGCATTTAGCAACCTGTCCACTAATTCCTTGAATGCAGTTTAGGGCATTCCCTCCCAAATTTTCTCTTGTACTACAGCAATAATGACTGTCCAAATTAAAATTATGGAACAGGTTATTTATCTTTGACTGAATCATTTATCTTTTGAAAATTGCATTTCAGTTGCAGCCCTCATAATGTAAATAATAATTTCTGAAAGTCATTATATTCTACTTCTATTCCTCATCTATCACCATCAACTATCTCAAGCAGTTATATCCGTAAGGGAATGCACTTTTTGGCAGCTACATGAAAATATGTAAGTTTCTTCTTAGAATAATTTTAGCATCCTTGCTAAAGGATGTGAAGTCCTTGCTGCTCTCTGAACATGATTGTTTGCTTATGGACATTTCATTACCAACTAGGTAACATATCTAGGTAACTAGGTAACATTATCAATGATACATAGTGGGGAATTTGCTCTCTGTTTGTCCTGCCAATTTTGGTGGTGCTGTGGGTTTTTCCGCCCCTTGGTAGTAATTCCTTGATTAGGGTATTGTTTTTCCTTGTTTTTCTTAGGTTAATCCCTGTTTAACTAGATGCTGGCTTCTAAGAGAGGATGTATGCTAGTCTTTTTGTTTCTTTCTTAGATTTTTTTATCATCTCTTTTCATTTGTGTATAAATGTGATTTATCTCTATGTGTCTGCAACTGGCTGATTTGTCTGAATGCCAAACTTCCAAGAATTCCGCAGCATTTTTGGATTTAGCTTCATCTAGGATGCTCACAGTTTCCCAGTTGGAACTATGGTTGAATCTGTCTATGAATTGTGAGATTGAGTTTTCATCATGTCTCCTGACTGCTAGTACTTCATGGAACTGCTCAATTAATTTTCAGTCTGTCTGTTCTACATGGTGGTTGTTAGTTATAGTGCTTACATTGCATACTGTAATGATTCCTGTTTTTTTAACATCTAGATAAGCAGGAATTAATAGGAAATATACCCCACGTTTAGTCACACTTATGATGTTACTCAGTTGGAACTCCATAGTTCAACCTTGGATTACATGTATTCTCTCTCTATATGGAATAATACAAATTCTCAGATTTTTCAACACCTACAACTTAGTAACTGAAAAGTCAAAGAGAGGCATCTCACTTGCATGATTGAGAATGTTCCTTGGTGACTAACTGGTACCAATCAATGGTGTCCTGGTAAATAAGAAATGTAGAAAAATCTAAGGCTTCTCAAGAAAATATTCACATATGCATTGGTTCCAGCATAAATTGATGACTAAAATCCAGAGCTCAGAACAAAGGGGTTTATTCTCAGTGATTTTCTTACGTGTGATGGAATATACCGTTTCCCCTAAAATAAGACATCCCAATAATAAGCCAATTGGGTTTTTGAGCCCAAGTGCTAAAATAAGTCCCCTCCCCCACAAAAATAAGCCCTCCCCAAAAATATTTAAATGCATGTGCAGCTGGTCCCCGCCATTTCCTCTGGTTAGGGTTAGAGAGACAGAGCTGGAAATCAGGTAAGATGGCAAGAGGAACCCCATTTTGCTCCGTGCGCCCCAAAGTAATAAGACATCCCCAAAAATAAGGCCAAGCACTTATTTCACAGTTCAAAAAAATATAAGACGGTCTTATTTTCAGGGAAACACGGTAGCACATCCTGCAGTGTGAAGTAAAGGGAAAAGAAAAGAAACTAAGCAACAGTAATTTATGCTCTCATCCTAGGATTTAGGTACAAATTTAATCATCGTGGAATCTTCATGACCCTTCACTCATGTCAACATTTACAAGTTAGAAGATAATATCTTATATTATATTCAGTGAAGGCACTAAGGTCAAATGCTTCATCTCTGAGTATTTTAACTTAGGCTTTCACACTTCTACTGATTACAATAATTAAAATTAAATACTGGTTTATCTACCATGGATTTATTTCAGTGACATTTTCAGTAATTTTTCTTTTTTGTATCTATTGTAAAAACTATATCAGAGTCACTCAGATTATTCTGATTCCCTTAAACTCTTTGAAAGAGATTTATGACTCATTAATGCTTTAGATCCTCATCAGTAACTGCAGCACTTAATGCTCTGCTGTTGGGGGAATGAGAAGGTTGGTCTTATTCAAAATTGGACGGTCATGTATGTTTTGTCTCAGCTGTGCTTTGCTTCTTTTTTGGCCTTTAAGAGTTGAACCCTTAATTGAAGAAAAAAGAGTCACGATGGTATGTTGATAAAGTTCTTTTCCTTAATTGCTTTCTGCTGCCAAAGTAGCTTTAACATCTGAGGTCAAAGGAGAAACGATAGACAAATAGAAAGTGGCATAGGAGACTAAAAGGAGCCAAATTCAAAATTACCTGGATTTATATGATATGAATTGCAGCAGCAGGGCACATGTGACCCTCCCCAAAGTAACTCCCCAAAGTCCTTCCTAATGTTGGTACCAAATTAATCGGTTTAAAATGGGAACTAATTAAATGCAATTAATCAGTACTGAATTATCTTCTGTTTGGAAGCCTACCACTTGAAAACCAAGGACAATCCTACTAGGCCATGCACTCCAATCTTTATTTATCAGTTATTCTGATAATTGAGCAAGCTTGGCTGAACTAAATATCTAACTAAGGCTTCCTTAGTAGCAGGGTGAGGAAAAGCAGGTTGCTTAGAAAAACTGCAGGCACCTATGTGCTGCCTTCTTCCCCTCCCATTTGATCCATTTCTCTAGTGCCAGCATAGCTGGGTTGTCCATAAAGCTGCAACCTTGATACAGGTGTGGGAGGAGATGTATTTTGTTATCTCTGAACCAGCAGTGAAATACACTTACCTTCGCTACCTGTTCAGGAATGTGAGTGCTCTCTCTTTCTCTCTCGCTACACTTGTACATGCCTCTTCTGTGCATGCACAGAGCCTTATGCACATGCACAGAGTGTAAAAAATGGGATGTAATGACATCCCAGCGGGTGGGCAGAGCCTCCCACCGCTGGTGATCACATTAGGCGGATAGATCCGGCTGGATTTCACCACTGCTCTGCACCACCAGCAAACTGAGAAAACAGCACCCAAATATAAGAAACCATTTTTCCTTCAAAGGGAATGGGTGGCCCAGAAGAAAAAGAAATTTAGAGGCACAATTAAAGAAAGCACAACATGGTCAGATGCCAGTCATCTACCTGCTGGCCATTAACAGAAAAATAAACAAACAAAAAGAAAGTAGAAGAAATTACACAGAAAAGAATTAAGGCAGAAGGCAGAACAGGATTTGTAAGAAGAAAACTTTGCTAGTGCTACTATAGAGCATATTATAATAGTACTAAATATGGGGATGATTGAATAGTTATTCTACACAATGTAGTAAGGAAAACCATTGAAATAGTCTTGAATAGTGGTATAACACAATATAATAATTGTTACAGAAATGATAATTAGCATAGTAATTTAGAAATAATAGCAATAGAATAGAATATATGATAGAGATAATAGAAAGCAGTGACCTATATATTTGCAAGTTTCACATTTTATTTTTATGTCTTAATTTTTCAAAATAAAACACCTTTCTGATCCTTATAGGAGAAATAAAAACACACTTGTCCAAGGTGCAGTGATTTTGTGGTTCCTTTATGTCTGCATCAATCTAATTGGTCCAGTTTGAAAAAGACCCATCACACCAAGAAACCCAAAATCTTATTATAATTATGCCAGACCAGCTTTAGTCTATAGAATAAATCATTTGCTTGACAACTCTCATCTCACTAGTTTAAAATGTATTGTAGTCACAAGTACAAAAATGCTCTGAAATTTAATTGATGATAAATTTCCTGCTAGCCATAGCTTTTACATTTTTTCCCCTTTTTGCTGTGTGGCCCACCTTTATAGATTATTCTCAAGGCAGTGCTAGAATAATATCCTTCCAAACAACTGGGACTAGCTCAAAGAATTAATGAATGTTCAAATGTCTTGTTTGAAGAAATACTGTAGGAATGATAAATTATATTGTACACCTACACTTTTCAGCTGTCTTTGGGCTAGCGGTTTTGTACAGTTATGTGCATTTATATTTTGAAAAGTTCAACACAAAATGGGTTGGCACACTGACAGTTCATATTTATTCTGATTGCCATAATTTAGTAGAAAATTACTTTAGATATTCAGTTATTGGCAAGTGCTGCTCCATAAAGCAAAGCTTATTTTTATCTGACAAACAGCAGTAAAAGATGTTGATTTTCTTTGAAAGCACATAGTTAGCTATAAATCTAGGAACCTAAAGCTGTCCTAAGTAAAGTTGGTTTATTTGTACATTATAATACGTACTTATAAACTGCAAGCTCAAGTCCTCTAGGCAGTTAAAAAAAATCATAGAATACTAAAAGCATCAAAATGGATTGATCTTCCTCACAGTATAGATAATAGCCAAAATAATTTCATAATAGATGTTAAGATCACCAATCTTAAAAAGTAATAAGTTTAATCTAAAATAACCTTTAAATTCTGTTTTAATTATTTTTAAAGTCTTCTATTCAAAGGTCAACAGTTGAGGCATCAAGTGAGTCTTCTTAGAAAATTAGTGTGGCCACTGAAGAAACTTCTTTCTCTAATAGCAGCCTGCTGAAATTGAACAGGGGTTTTCCAGTTTGATATAGTGGTTAAGACACCAGGCTAGAAGGCAGGAGACTAAGGTGGTTCCATCATGAAAACAATCTGGTGACTTTGGGCCTGTCACTCTCCTTCCCTGCCTAACCCACTTCACAGAATAGGGACAATAGGATGAAGAAAGAATATTAGGTATGTCCACCACCTTGAGTTATTTATTAAATAATAAAAGGTAAGATATGTGATGACTGCAGTGACTAGATAAATGCACAATAAGGCAGTCCTTCAGTTAGCTTATAATCAAGATATAATTATAAATACAATTTATTGGTGTGAATCTGAAATCTTCTTAAAGAAATATAAACACATATTTTATCTCTACTAATATGCATGTTTTAATAATACTCATATCCTTTTTTTGAAACTCAGTACCACTTTTAAAACATTTCTATTTTTTACATGAACATTGACAATTATTAAAAATAAAACTATAAAGAAACAGTTGGGGCCATGAAATTCCAGGAATTAAGCTTAATGTCAACTTGCAGAGCATCCCTGGCCTACTCTTGAGTTACCATAGGCAAGGGGGATGGGAAAATGAACTTCGCAGCTGCATCAAGGAGGTGGTATCTCAGCCAAAACAAAGCACGTTCCAACTGATAAGCCAAGGTCGTCTCCATGGAAACCCACAGTGGCCGGAGGGATCTCTACAACCCACGAAATTGCTTCATTGGAGAATGTGACTGATGACACACTTTGGGGGGAGGGGGAAAACAGGGTCAGAGTCAGGATGTAAATTAAGTGAGGTCAGAGTTGGCTTCATTTGGTCCATGCCGACATGAAGCTCCTAAGAAGTAACTGGATTTTTTTTGAAGCCTGGCATGAGGCTCATGATTTAATTAGGGCATTGGTCAGAACCCTGACACTTAATTATTTTCTTATACTTTGAATATGCACCAAACATAGTTCTTTTGAGAAAGGGTTAAGAAATAAGTCTGCTTTAACTGTTTATTCATTAGATTTTGAATATGCCTCTCTCCAAAGAACACTTTGGGAAGCTCACAATTTTTAAAATGATACATTTTTTTAAAAAAAGAAAAAAAATGGAATACAATATCTGGATCTAATCCCATAAATAACATCTAAAAATTTGTCAGGAGGCCACAAACACCCTACCCCAGGTTTGGACCCATGAAGAGTATTATCGTTGATTTAGGCAGCTGGTTAAAATTGATAGTGTTTCTTCTCTAAACAAAATTCTCCAAGTTCTCTTTAGCAAAATTTATTGAAATGAATTAGAATAACTCCAGCAATTCAGTTACTTTTTAATTTAGAACCAATGTAGTACCATGAACATTAGGAGAATTCCTGATATTTTTTATGTTGACTGGGAAATTGCAACTCAAAGTTGATATAGACCAGTGGTTCCCAAAGTGGGCAGTATTGCCCCCTGAGGGGTGGTGGGATGACTTAGGGGGGTGCTAAGAGGCAAGGGAGTGACAGAGGAGTGCTGGAGGTGGGCTCCTCGCAAAGTGCAATTCTGCCTGGGGTTCTGTTGGCTGCCAGTCAGCTAAGCACTTCCGGTTCTGGCCCGACTCGCCCCATCATCTCCTGCACCTGCGCATACTGTACGCTGGCAGCCATGCTAAGCCTTGTGCGTGCTGCTCTGTTTTGCCTGGCTGGGCAAACTTTCCCTATTGTTTTTAAATTAAAAAATTACTGCTCCACCCCTGCAACTGTAACTCTTTTCAAATCAGATGTGAACACACATAGATTGTAAGTATTCTGATTTTCAGAACAGAAATGGCAGAAGCAGAACAATCAAAGAAGAAATGTAGACAATATAGTGTGGAATATCTGAAGTATGAATTTATACCAGCATCATCAAACCAGCAGTTGCCACAGTGCCTGTCAGGATCTCCTTTTGATGGAAATTCCAGATTGAGTGATAAATCCATTTTCAGATACTGAGGAAGATGAGGTAGTGGAGGAACAACTAATAGAGCTGAAAAATGACATTGAGCTGAAGCCAAAGTTTAAGAAATCGTACCAAGAGTTTTGGTTACAGAAGGAAATTTCTGATTGCTAACCTGCACTATGGACAGTGGTTAAAAAGCTCCTTGTTGCATTTCCAACGTCATATTTGGTGGAACATGGTTTCAGTGTGGTCAGTAAAGAAATCTACTCCAGATTACTGAACATGGTGATTTAAGACTCCTGCTAAGTGACTTAAAACCAGACATTGGGCAACTGGTATCACTTCATCAAACCAAAGCAAAGTACTCTTCAATATTGTCATAAATAATTTTGATGAGGAGAATTCACCAAATTTGCAGATAATACAAAGCTGGCATGAATAGTCAACACCCCAGAAGATAGGCTCAAGATCCAGAAGAATCTTGGCAGATCCTTGAGTACTGGGCTTTATCTAACAAAATGAAAGTGAATGGTGAGAAAAATAAGGTTTTACACTTAGGCAAGAAAAACCAAACCTACAGATATAGAATAGGTGGAACCTGGCTCAATAACAGTACTTATGTGAGAGATCTTGGAATCCTACTGGACAGCCACTTACATATTTTTCAGAGTACAAGACGCTCCGGTCTATAAGACGCACCTACCTTTTTTGGTGAGGAAAACAAGAAAAAGAAATCTGCCTCCCAGCAATTTTGCCTCACTGCAGCAAGCAGCAAACAGCCTGCTTTACTTTCATTTTATTTTTATCAGAGCTTGATTAGCACAAGAAAAAAAAATTCCCGCAAATTTACCTCCTTGCTGCAAACAGCAGAGGCCTGTGCAGCAATAGGCAATGGCAATCCCTGCAGCCTGAAACAGCTGAGAGTCGGGACAATCAACTTGTGCTAATTAGGCTGTGCTGAAGCTAAACAGGCTATTTCTGCTTGCTGCAAGGAGGTAAATTGATGGGAGGCAGAGGCCAAGGGGGGGGCAGTGGGTGGGCGGAGCTACATTCGGTGTATAAGATACATCCAACTTTTCACTCCCTTTTAGGGGGGAAAAAGGTGCGTCTTATACTCTGAAAAATATGGTACCTCATTTAAATCCCTCTCTAGGCATTTAACAAAATGCTCAAACTCATTTGGTGTAAGACATTCTAAATAAGGTCTATTTAGGAATTACAAGTGAGACAGAAGAGGAACAAAAGTGTGCTATGTGTGTTAGCTATGCCATCAGTGTTCTTGCGTTTGCTAGCCTATTCTTTTTATTTTTCTTCCTTCCCCTCCCTCTCCTACCTCTCTGATTCATGAGAAAGAGGCCAGTGGTATTATGGAGCATTACCAGTATTCTCCTGTGATATCAGACATTAGGGTTGTGTGTACTTTGAAAATGATTTGGAAGAAGTGCTTTGGAACTTGAGCATTTCTATGTTGTCCATTAAAGCAGTCACACTTATGCTGAGGTTTCAATGGAAAAAGACATGGCTATTTTAACGAGTAACCTAAGTTCTGAAATATGGTACTTTTGTATCATTTTCAGGTTGTATATGGGCTGTTCAGTGGTTGGAGTGGTGGTGAGAAAATGAAATGTGACTTGTTTTTCTCCAAACTGTCACTTTTTACCTTTCTAGTCCTTAAAGAAGGACAAGAATTCATTATCTCCTTATTTCTAGGCCAGCATCTTAATCACTACACCAAGCTGGTTCTTTTATAGGGTTATGGTTTATGATACGTTTTGCAGAAATGACTTGCCACTGTTTTCTCCCATGGACTAAGAGAGGGACTGTCCCACAGTAATGCAGCTGGTTTAGGCCTAAAGTGGGACTAGAACTCACAGTCTCTCAATTTCTAATCTTGTGCTTTAATCACTATATCAACTGGCTCTCCATTGAAGGTAGGTAATCAATAACTTGATCCTATGCCAGCTCTCTCTCTCTCTTTCTCCTCCCCCCCTCTCTTTTTGAAGTTAATGTTGAAAGTGTTGAGGTATTCCCTGTTAGGAGAACAAGTGCATGCAAAGAAACGTAGTGGGAATAGTGATGAATAATACACAGCCAGTAAACAGATACACTGAATAGTGAAATATATTTTCTTCCAGCAAAACGTTTAAACAAAGTCCAGCAAACAGTCCAAATCATACACAAGTAAATCAGTTAATCAAATCAATCAGTGAATGTGAAATCTTTGTTCTTACCAGTATCATACACGGAGTAGCAGTTTGCAAACAGTAGCAAATGCGATACAGAAAAAAAACGAACAACTACACACAGCAAGCGAGCAAGTAGGAGTAAGAGTGCAATTAGAGCAATTAGAGCAATCCAGCCAGGTTCCTGGCTCTATCTTAAAGCCATTGGAGGAACCTCAGCCAATCACAAATTAACATGCTCTTAAAGATACAGTATTAAAATACTATAATGGCTTATATATATATATATCATGGCTTATATATATATATATATACCAACCCAACTAGTTAGATGACTATCATTCCTAACTGAAAGCAATACAGTATTGGCCTGGTATGATTAGGTAGATAGATGGTTTTGTACTTGCAGTCAATGCCAAAGCAAAATGACTGATCCAAAATCATCCAGCCAGCATCTGTGCCTAAGGGAAGACTGAGGACTACAACATGAATTTCCCTACTTCGATTCCATCAGCTCGACACACATAATATAAAAGAAACCATTCATGTAGACAATGTGGCTTTAAAGAATGAGGTTTTTTATTTTCTTTCAAGTTTAAGGTTGGAGAAAAACCTTTCCTTAAATGAAAGTCTATTTTAGGAATGAAGTTCCAGTCTCAGAAAGAAAAGCAGTATTGCTATCTATTCTTCAGCAGGTTCTTTTACTAGGGCTTATTAAGAAAAATATATTTCCTCAAAAGATATCCTTGGCTATAAACTTACTAGCGTCAAATGAAAGCAAACTAATTAACATTATAAAATGAAATGTTCCATATCGTAACGAGCCACCTGTTTGGACATTCAACAGCCCAGCCAGGGGTTTTATTTTCTTTTTTTTTTTGCAGAAGACAGAGATTAGGATAGTATGGAGATAAACTGCTGAAGATATTTGAGATATTCATAGAATTTAATGTTTTATCATATAGAATCAAACAGTAACTTGTGCAGTTCAATATATTCTAGTTTCAATTAATTAAAGAAGCTGTATTCAATTAAGATTAGGATCATAATTTGCTGGGAATGAAGATTTAATCTTTTTTTCCCCATCTATGATAAACCTACCCACTATTCAGCAGGTACTGATAATAAAAAGCATCCTGTTATGTCACAGTGGAAAGAATTACAACACACGCAGGTCAAAACACAATTATTCTTTACAGTCAAACTGGCAGGACTGCTGACAAAAACTTTATAGAACAGCAACAGATCTTTCAAAACAACATGGGCCAAAAGTTATTACTCTTATTACCAACACAGTAATGCTCCTAGTGTGTATAACAGGTCCCTTTATGTATAACAAATTTGGGTCACTGAAGATTAAGGGCGGATCCAGACTTTCTTCTTGCTCCATTGTTATGTAATGGGCCACCCATTGCTTCTTCAGGCATGAACAGATGATGTCCTTTCCTCCCTCTCCCAACCCAGTGCAAATACATCCAGTGCCAACTTCAGTTCAAAACTGCTGTTTTCTAACCTAAACCATCTTAAGCTTTTCAGAACAGATGGTCTCTAGTGCTTCACTCCATTCTAAAAGGAGCCCCAGTTTCAAATGGCTACAATGCCCAGCATCATCTCTTAGTATAGTTTAGCCTTTATTGTCATTGTACATCATATATACAATGAAATCATTCCTCCATGGTCTGGTCACTGCCCTGGGCTGCTATTTCATCATGAACTACTGAGCTGCTATGTTGTCTGCTTGTTGGCATTGGTCATTTTTTAATTACTTTGCAATGGATCCAATGATGGTCCATTAAGTTGATGAACCTTCCTTCCTGGTGGGTTTTCCTATCCTTCTAGAAACTTCTTGCATGAAGAACAGTTGCAGGAACTGGGTATGTCTAGTCCAGTGGTTCTCAACCTTCCTAATGCCGTGACCCTTTAATACAGTTCCTCATGTTGTGGTGACCCCCAACCATAATATTATTTTTGTTGCTACTTCAACAAAAGGGAACATCATCAGTGCTAGAAGGGAGAAGGATTTGGAGGAACAGGAGGAGCGCTTCCTGCTCCAGGCCCGCTTTGCCCTCCCTCTGCCGCTGTAGTTCTCCTGCCGCCTCCTTGCTGGCCAACCTTACGGCGCTCTAGCACGGGGTGGACTACGTCTCCTAGGAAGCCCTGCACGTTTCGCTACTGTACACGTGTCCATCTCTCCGCCACAGGCTGGGGCTCCCTTCTGGTTGGCTTTCCAGAGGCCTTCTGGGAGTTGGAGTCCGTCCTTCTCAGCTTGAGAAGAGAGGTGTCTCGGTTCCTAAGACCATTGGAAATATGTGATTTCAGATGGTCTTAGGCGACCCCTGTGAAAGGGTCATTCGACCCTCAAAGGCGTCCCGACCCACAGGTTGAGAACCACTGTTTTAGAGAGTCGTTTAGGCCACCTGGAGGTTTATCTGTGTCCTCAGGGTCACCTCAGTGGTGCAAATGGTTCCTGTAGTCTGCAATATTTCTAGAAATCCATTCATACCCTAGTGCAGTGATGGTGAATCTTTTTCGGCTCGCGTGCCACCCAGCCCTGACGGGCGCGCACAGCTGCGCCACTGCGCATGCACACAGCTGTCACGTGCATCCCTCACCAAACTGTGCCCGCAACTGTGCCACTGCACATGCGCAGAGCAGTCGCGCATGCACCCCCTGTGGCGCACACACAACTACGCCATCTGCGCATGTGCACGCTGCACGCTGGCTGTCTCACATGCATGCACAACCACATGTGCATGCACACAAGAGAGCCGAACTGTGCGCATGCGCAGAAGCAGGTAAGTTCGGCGACGGCTTGCATGCTG
>JANHFM010008082.1:525748-537447 GCA_032468115.1 Grayia smithii
AAGTAGTTTGTCATTGCCAGCTTCCTAGACTAGGGGTTTCCAACCTTGGCAATTTCAAGATTTGTGAACTTCAACTCCCAGAGTTCTCTGGGAGTTGAAGTCCACAAGTCTTAAAGTTTCCAAGGTTGGAGACTCCTGTCCTAGACAGTGTAACAAACTCAAAATTATCCATTTAATGTTTAAGGTGGGACTAGAAATACAGCTCCTAGTTTCTAGCCTGATGACTTAAACCTTAGCTTTCCTGATATATCTACGTCCTGAATTTGTGTTCAGTGTAATCAGTGTTCATAATGAAACAGACTTCTGAAACTAGTGTGGAATACTACTTTAAAAGCCAAATTGGATAATGTTAAGATATACTAATTTACATAGGTTTATTATATACAGTATTCACAATAGATACAAAATGATCAAGAATGATCTTGTAGGCTATATTCAAGGAGGCTTACTTGAAATTTTATATGTGAAGTTATTCTACTTGATTATAAAGTGACATTTTATATTCCAATTTTAGACGTGCATGCAGATATGTACTATATTTTTGTTACATATGTATTCCATAAATGGAGAACCTACTGATATCTATTAACATAGGCTTAGTTTATCTAGAGAAATATATCTATGTTTTCCAGCTTTCTAGTTGGATAATAAAGTAAAACAATCAGAATATCAGTAATTATCAGTAATCTATCCTACACACATTATTTTTGTTAGGAAAAATAAAGAATCTTGATAGCTATCTCACTATTAATTGCACAATCAACCAATATAAATGTTATTTGATATCTGTAGACGCTACAATTTGGTGACTTTTTAAATCAATATTGTAAAATTATTTGATACTACTGCTGGATAATATGAATTATTACATTCATGCTGATGTGATTGCAATGCCTTTGGAAATTATTTTTCATTTATTACCTATAATTGGATGAAAGCTGCTTTCCTAACTTCATGATTCATTAAAAAAAAAGGCTTGAGTTCTTGTGGTGTTAGTCTTTAAAAAGTTATATTGTCACAGACAGATGGGGAAAAAACATAGTACTTTGCAGTAGGAAATTGATTTACATCAATATATGTTAGTAAAAACATGAAATACAAAATATCAAAAAAGTTATGGGAATTCATTATATGTGAAACCAGTATATTAAAATGCCATATTCTAGAAAAAAAGATTTATACATTCATTCATTCATACATGAAGACCATGAACTATGACATGTTATATGCAAGCTCAAAACCTGGATTATATCTTGGGTATATAGTTTATCAGTGATTGCATATCTAAATGATTGTTTAAAACAGACTTTGAATTAAAGATGATTTTATCAGTCTGTTCCCAGTCCATGCACATTTTCTTCAAATAATCCATTAGTCCTATTTTGTACATCAGTTTCATCTTATTTATCAGTGTGTCAGTTTCTTTTTGAGAACATTTTTGCTCTCTTTCTGCATTTTGCTGAGGAACGTGAGCCTACAAATACATCTTAGGATGCATGCATTAGTCTCAGAACTGCAAACCAAGGCATTCTGTTTAGAAAAGCAGAGTCAGTGGAATCTTTGCGCATCTGTTATTTGAACTACATAGTAGACCTGTCGCCTACTAAAATAATGCCTCCAGTTGTGAGTTTGTAGTAATTCAAATATTGCTGATTGTTTCATAATGCACCCATCAGCCTTCATTTACTGTGTGATCTACAATGGTGCAGAAAGGAAAGGAGAATAACAAAGATTATTCTGTCAGTTCAGTGCAATATTGAAACATTGCAAGTTTTCCTTTAATCCCTAACCATGCATGCCAATCTCAGATGTTTATTCTCTCTCTTGCGCTCTCTCTCTTGCTCTCTCTCTCTCTCTCTGTCTCTCTCTCTCTCAATCTCTCCCTCCCTGCCTCTCTCTCTTGTAAAGATCAATATTGGAATGCACTATGAAAACTCTCCTGTTTAAAATATCTTGGTCTGAAATTTACAGGACTGGCAGAAGGATATTAGCATGTTTGTGCTTATCAAATATGTTCTATATGACATCTCAAACTTGTGGAATCTTATACAACTGAAACTGCTTATTATCACCCACATGAATGGGGACCCAGATATCTATGAGACTTTCTGCTCTAAGGGAAAGTGAAATCTGATATGAGTCTGCAAAGGGAACCAGTTACCAGTCCTGATACAGAAGATCCAGTGACATATGGGTTGCTTTCTCTGCTCTGCCTCTCATTCTCCACCCCTGGAAGCAAGATTTGTCCCTTTAGAAGACAGTTGACTGCTCTTTAGAAGGCCAGATCCTGAAGATGAAACACTTTGGCAACCTAATGAGAAGGAAGGACTCACTGGAGAAGAACCTAATGCTGGGAAAGATTGAGGGCAAAAGAAGAAAGGGGCAACAGGGAATGAGGTGACTAGATGGAATCACTGAAGCAGTAGGTGTGAGCTTACATGGACTCCAGAGGACAGGAAGGCCTGGAGGAAGGTTGTCCATGGGGCTGCGACGGGTCGGACACGACTTTGCAACTAACAACAGCAAACCACCTGGTTCTTGAGCAGGACTTTTAGAATGGTAGAATAAGAGCTGCTAGAAATTAGGATGGATTTATGTTCCTTGATATTTTAAACTAAATAAGATGTTCTTATATGGTGCTTAGAGTCACAAGACTGAAATGGTATATAACAAACTAACAAAACTAACAAATCAATCAATCAATCAAACTAAGAATGATGAATTATTTGTATATCAGCAGCAGCCAAGAGAGTTATTACAGAACTGTGGAAAGGCAAATTGACACTTGATGTGCAGCAATGGATTGTTGATAAGTGTTCATTCTCTTTTGTGTGAACAGATTTTCTGGAAAGGAAGAGGATTTGTAAGCAATCCAGTGAAATGGTGTCAAGTTGTTTTGTATCCAAATATATAGCTTAATGCAATCTATTTTTTTAAAAAAACTTAAATATATTGTATATACTTGTTACCATGCAAATAATTAATATTATTTGATAGTTTTTGACATGTGCAGGAAAGGGAACATGTTTTGGTTAAGAAAAGAATTTTTACTTTCCTAAGGGGTGGAGGATGAGGTTTTCCAAGGGCAAGAATCAATAGTTCAAAAACATTCAAAGATAGACCCATCACTTATTAAAAAGTAGATTTTATAACAGAATAGGGTTTTTTCCATAAGCAAATATTTTAGTTCTCATATATAATGCTAAATCTTGAAGAGTTTTAAAGGAAAAATTTCTGGGGACTTTTCAAAGACTGAGATATAACAGATGCAAAGCAAAAGCAAAAATTTTTTTACTTCCATCTGTTAAATGCATGCAGATGGTTTAATTGGGAATGATATGATGAGGTGCTGTTTGATGAGCCAGAGAACAGAACTTATCACTCTTTCAAAACATTGCAATAATTTAGTAAAATATTATTTTTATGATGAGTATTATCCAGCCAAAATTGAGCTGGATAATCTGATTATATGTATATGCGCATAACAAAAGCAGAATGGCTATGCTTCCTCTCAGAAAACTGGCCTGGAAAAGCAAATTGCACACTGAAGATAGGAACAGACAAGACAATTGGCTCATCAGACTGTTTAGATGAATGTAATGATTTTAATCCTGCTGTGTCTGAAGGAAAAACCTGGGAACCATGTGCATTTAAATTTGATTATATTGTGATGCAATTTGAAACTCAAAATGTGTGCATAAAATGTACAGAAGCCATATATGTTAGAGAAAAGCACAGACAAACTATGTCATATGTAAAAAATATTTTCATACAAATATTTTATGTATAGCATTCGTACTTAGATAAATAGCTCAGCTGGACAGAATTCATTCAGTGAAATGAGAAGTTCGGCAGAATCAAAATCAACAGAATCAGCTACCTCTAATGGTCAAAAATGTTTGAAATATAACTGTTGTTATTAAGCACAGAAGCAAATTGAAACACTTCTCTGTAGGAAAATATGCAATTCTACTTTTTATTACATATATATGGATGCAATGCCAATTCCACTTTAATGTCTTATTTTAGTGAACCTAGGTTAAATTTGTATTTAGTTCCACCTCATTCAAATCAATAGAATGTTAAAGTACAGTGACTGGTGTGATAAGTATGGCCAAATTGTCAAATAATTCATTCTTTCACAACGTTCTCTGCTTATCTAAAATACATCAGGGCTTTAAGTAAATGAGGAAAAGGCCTTCCAGTAGCTGTACTGGAATATTACAAAAGTGATACTTAATTTAGTGACACATTAAATTGATTAAACTTCACTCGAGAAGTAAAAAAATTACATTTGTCAAATGTGATATAGAAGTTACCCCTAACTATGAACTAATCTGTTAAAATAATCATTTTCTTTTGACTTTATTAAGATTATTCCTTTATAAATAAAGTTTGTCTTGAAAGTTGATGACGCTAATACTTTTCACAAAATGTAGGCAATTAATTATATCAAGAAAATGGCATTAGTCAAGACTATTAAATAACATTTACACTTGATCATATACAAAAGCAAATGACAGATATAGGTATTAGATATAGTAAAAAAGGGCAAATAAAGGAAGCATAAATACATAATTGTGAAATACTATTGAAATTGTGAGTTTTTATTTAATACCAACACCTTTTAACATGACCCTGAACAACATACCCTATTGCAACTCAGACTGAGATTTTTAGGAGGGGACTCATTATTTTCTTAAGATAAAAATCTGAATTATTGGTTCGAAAATAGTATGTCATATAATAGTTTAAATTGTGCATTATTTTTCTTTTGTTCTTTAAAAATGCAGCATTATATGCATATGCATACACACACACTCACACTCGTGTGTGTGTGTCAGTGGTGGAATTCAAATTTTTTTACTACTGGTTCTGTGGGCGTGACTTTGTGGGCGTGGTGTGGCTTGGTGGGCATGGCTTGGTGGGCATGGCAGAGGAAGAATACTGCAAAATTCCTATTCCCTCCCCACTCCTGGGGAAAGGATATTGCAAAATCTCCATTTCCATCCCACTCTGGGGCCAGCCAGAGATGGTATTTGCCAGTTCTCCAAACCACTCAAAATTTCTCCAGAACCTGCTGAATAGCACCCCTGGTGTGGGTGTAATTTTACATTCTCTGAAATGGGGAAAGCCTTTGAAATTCCACTGATTCTTTCTTTCTGTCAATATATGAGAATAGAACTGCCTGATATGGTATCATCTAGTGGAGATAGTATGTGGAAGAACAGGACAGAATAATCCCGAAGAAAAGGAGGAAGAGCCACAACCAAGACAAAAAAAAGAAATCTGAGTCCAGGGCAGAAATATAATTTGAGAAAGCCTCTTAGACATAACACTCCCTGAAGATAAAGAGAGGAAGTGGGAAAGGGTGTACAGGTTGTCTTACTATAATATTATAATAAAAATAGTATTACCTTCAACGTATTTCTTTTCCAAGTTTGCTCTACTTTGGATGGCCCACAACTCCTGAAATATGGAAAAAACATCTCCACCACCACCCAAGCCCAAATCCCAACCAATGCAATTTTTATGTAGCATATGTTTCCAAATTTCATTTTAGAGACACACCAACACCCAAGGTTCTCCCCTCTCAATACATATTATTTGTATCTTTAGTTGTTTCACTGCCTTAATATGACTAAAATATTCTTATGAATTTTCTATAAATGTCTTAAGTTTAAAAGTTAAATAAACATATTTTAAAATACAACCTTGGAAAAAATCAAAGCTAGATACACATGTCTTGCAACTTTACCCATTTTTTAAACTGCCATGCTTGGAAAAGATAAGGAAAAGTTAAAAGAGCATCAGTGAAGTATTTCAAGGGATTTATCTATATTTTCTCAGATCAATGTTAAGTCTATCCTCTTTGCTGCTACAAGCATTAGAGTTTGTCCTAACCTGTCCTTGAATCCAAATGTATTTTATTAGGTTTAATTTATGAATGTCAAGTTCCCTGACATTCATTGTGAATTTCATTGATTAGCTAAAAGTATGCATACTTTGTTGGTTTATAACCACAAATAAATGTTCAGCTGTAACTGTGTCACAAATATGACAAAATTTATAGCAGACTACCAGCAGTGAAACAGAAAAAAAAACTTATTGAAATGAAAAAGCTAAGTGCCTTCATTTCTACATTTTAGGGCTTGAATGTAATCTATATCTTTACTGCTGAATACATAAACATAGTGTTTTGAAATAACAGTGCATAAAAAGTGAAGGACTTGGGAAACAATTGTTAAAGAACTAGCCATTAAATTTACCATTTTAAATTTTTCTATACATATTCTGTGACACATTTTGGCCAACATATTTCTATATCAACATAAGTGCTGAACACAAAGGAAATGACAATAATTTGGCATCTTGAAGATTCAAAAATAAGTGCATATTGAAATTTAAGCTTTGATTACCATTACATTTAATATTTTGAAGGTTATGTTTCTTCCTTCAAAATCTAAAGGATAATCAACTTCTAGTGAAAAAAAAAGAGTAGGATTTTTTTAGTCAGATTATCTCAGCTTTCCTTAGATGGGATGGTTGAGGAATTTTGTTAGTTCATTTTAAACTGTTAAAGTGGCCCATTATCCAATGTTAACTATATCATGGCTATTCACAGCTAGTGAATTGTTCTTCAGGGTGGCAACAAATTGTGACACATAACACCAGGATACTTAGATCTGCCCCTAATCTTCTCACTCATGTCTTCCAAAGATGTGCCCATCATCACTGTGACTTGAATCCATCCACCTTGCTACTGGATTTTGTTTCATCTTCTCTATCCTTCCATCTTTTCCAGAAGTAGAGTCGTCTCCAGAGAGCTAAGATTTTGAATAATATATCTGAAGTGGGTAATTTAAGACTGGTCATTTGTGTCTTTAGTGGGAACTTTGGATTGATTTGTTTGATGAACTATTTATTTGTTTCTATGGCTGTCCATGATTTCTCAGGATTTTTTTTTTCCAAAACCAATGTTTAATGTTCAATATTCACAAGCATCAGTACTGTTTATATCCTACTTTTTCAAATTCCATGTTTTGCTTCCATAGAGTTTTACAGTAAATACCATTATTCAATTCTGATTGTTATAGGTAAAGACACATCACAGCATCTGAATATCTTTTCAAAGGCCTTCATGGCTATTGTTCTAACGCTTTTACTTTACTGTTGATCCTAGAATGTAAAAACTAAGCATCACATCAATATCTTCAATGTCAGTCTCAGATTGATTGTTATAGCTGTTGTCATTAGTTTGATTGTCTTTATATTTAGTTTTAGTTCCATTTTTCACTGCATTCATTGAATTTTATTAGTAGATTTGTATTTTTGGCCCTCAAATTACTATCTTCGGCATAATGCAAATAATCAATGTTTCTTCATCCAATTTTAAAACCATACTTTTCTTCCAATCAGTTTCTCTTAATAAATATTCACCATATAATTCAATAAAGAAGGAGAAAGTCTTGTTTCATTTCTTTGCCATCTTGGCCTCATTCTGTTTTATCAGAACTATATAAAAGTTTCACATGATGTTCTAGACTTCCCATTTTTCTAAGCACATTCCATATTTTGACATGATTGACATGATTGACATGATTGAAGGTCTTTCTACATGCAATGACACATATTGATTTATTTTTTGTTATTCTTTGGCTTTTTAAATGATCCAGTGTGCATTATAAATAATGTCTTGTGTTTCTCAGCTTTTGTAAAGCCAGCTCAAACATCAGACATCTTTATTTCCTTGTTGGTGTAAAGATATGTGGGAATGACCATTGGAGACAGGGAAATGAGATGCAAGCAGTTTAGCCCATAGCAGGAGTGTGGTTAGACAAGAGGCTAAAAAGAGACCCTCCCTATTTGGAGGTCTATAAAGGGGGACAGGAGAAATACTTTCAGACTTGCAAGATTCTGTTAATGTAACCTTACAATAATAGCAATAGTAATAGCACTTAGACTTATATACCGCTTCATAGTGCTTTACAGCCTAAGAGGTTTACAGAGTCAGCATATTGCCCCCAACAATCTGAGTCCTCATTTTACCAACCTTGGAAGGATGGAAGGCTGAATCAACCTTGAGCCTGGTGAGATTCGATCTGCCAAACTGCTGGCAGCTGGTGATCAGTAGAAGTAGCCTGCAGTACTACACTCTAACAAAAGTAGAATAAGCTCATCAGGTCATGTTTCCTGTCTGTTTTACCTTGTAAAGCTGACATCAATCCCACATACCATTACAATAGGACTCTAATCTGTGTTGGATGATCTTAAATGTTATTTTGTCAGCATATAAATTAAGTCTATTGCACAGTAGTTTGTACACTGTGTTAAGTCTCTTTTCTGGATACTGGAATATAGTTTGACCACTTCCAAACTGTTGGCCATTGTCTTGTTCTTCAGACTTGCGGTAGTAGCTTGGTTAGAACTTTTACAGATTCCTCTCCTGTTGCTAGCTGTGGTTATTCAATCAGTTCATGTAGCCTTCTGACTTGGAAAGAACTGCTGATTTAACTTCATCATACAAGAAGTTCTTGTAAATAGGGAATATCTTCTAGTATCCAATATTCTGGATGTCGATCTTTTTTTGTAGAGTATTTCAATTCACCCCTTCCATTTTTGTTTGATCTCCTTTGAATCAGTTATTATCTGTCCATTAGTGTCCTTTAACATAGCAACTGGAGGATGAAACTTCTTTCTTGTTTCTGAAGAAGTATTTTAAGTATATATTATGACATTTACCTATTTTACAAAAATTGTATGTCTGCCCAACTTAGAACATAACTCTCTGAGTGGCTCACAACAACAATAAAAGCACAAAAACTGTAAAAACTACTAAGCCATCTGCAGAGAATTCGGGATTTGCTTTCAAGTCCAATTCAAGGTGAAGCTCATGCTGTGCAGAGAAATTATCCTTTTTTTTCTACCACTTCTCATTCAGTTCAATGGAAGTAAAGTTCCTTTTCTACCTTTTTTCAAAGAAGAGAATTATGGTGAATTGTCATAGATAAAATTTGTTATGCTCTTGCTTATTTAACTAGGAGATGGCAAAGATGATTTTATGTATATTGTTTCTTTCATTGTGTACTCAAGAGTTGCATGATTGCATAAGTAAACAAACTGTATAGGGAAAAGGGACTAAGATTATTTCTCTAACGTGCAATTTTGATTGTGATTTAAAATGATCTGACCACGTTAGTATATATAATGACTATAATTGCTTTAATTAATTGTTTTAATAACATTTAATCCACTACAATTGCTTTAATCCATCCATCCATTATTTATTTAGACTTTATGTACTGCAAACTACTGAAGCTTCTTAGCCATTTAAAATAAATTGTTTCTAAATAATAATAATAATAATAATATGTTAATAATATGGTATTAAAATAGTGTCCTGAAGAGAAACCAATGCTGGCCTTTAATCAGCAAAGGCAAATTTAGGAACTTCTTGTTCAAAATGCTGATTAAAATTAAACTGAGCTTCCTCTACATTCACTAATTCTCATCACATTTCTCACCTTTTACACTCCATTCTTAGTTCTGATCCTTTATTCTAGTAATGCTTTGCCAGTTAAGTGTTTAGCTTGGTTAGATTAGAGGTCTGCTGGCTGGAGAATTCTGGGAGTTGAAGTCCATAAGTCTTAAAGCTGCCAAGTTTGAAGACCTCTGGGTTAGATGCTTCTGCTGGCAGACTTCTCTTCTAAAATAAGCAGGAGGTTACTAAATTCTGTTCATCAGCCTTGCTATAAGGAAGACTGAAAGCAATACTATTGTGTGTTGCTATTACATTACTATATATTGCTATATATTCTACCATTTAATTGCTAATGTGCTTTTTGTAGTTTTGATTTTTGACTGTAAATCATCCTGGCATATTTCCAGTTCAGGATATTGAACTGGGAAACTCATAACTTGCTCTCTTATCATCTTTGGAGGTGTGTATTTCTTCTTTTTCTTCCTTTGTTGTATGACTGACAAAACAACAAGTAGCCAAGCCCCCCTCTGTCATTCTCCTCAGATCATAATTTTTTTAAAGTACCTATTATTAACTTGCTTTTAGTATTGTTATTCAGAAGCAATTTATTTTAAACAGCTAAACTGCTTCGGTAATTTGCAGTATATAAAGTCTAAACAAATAATTTTTCAAAACCTCAGTCCAGAAATTCTGTATAGATTTATTCATTACTATGCAAGCACAGTACATCCAAATCTAAGCAAACATTTGCATAAGGTAAAAGAAGAGGAAATATGCATTGCCTGAAGTCCCAAATGACTCTCCTCACAGATGCTCTTTTGGACAAGAGTGATGTAGAATCTGGTTCTGTGTTCTTTGAAATAAATTACTACTGCCAAGCATCACTCATCACTTTTATTCTTCAGTGCTATTTACTATTAATTATTTATTTGATTAAGCCATTTAAATATTGGCTATAAAATACTGAACAAATATTGGATAGTGGGCTAATTTTGAACTTAAAATTCCACATTGCAATTCTTCAAAGTTTTATTAGTTTCTGCAGCTTACAGACCAGATTGGATAAACTGTCAGAAACACTGTTAAGAGCCGTTAATTTCATGGTGTTGAAATAATCCATTGAATCACCCACAGTTTTCTCTGTGTAATCTTGTCTTTGATTAACTTTGAGATAAAGTTTTCTCAATCTTCTGTCCCAATGCTGCCAATTTCATTCAAAAAATGGAGTTCCATGACTTGGAATTTACTGAGATTGTAGATAAAATTAGTTTCTAATTCCTTATATTTGTTTTCTCTTCCTCTATTTTGAATTAGGAAGATGCCATTTTTTTCTCCAGGTGCCAGATATTATGTCAACTTCAGATTCTAACAGCTATGTCTCAATATATCATTATTTTAGTATCTTTTTGAGATTAGAGAGAGGAAAAAGGAGAAATATCATTGATCCCAAACATGGGTTTGTCAAAAACAAATCAAGCCAGACAAACCTTATCACATTCTTTAACAAACTAATTTGGTGGATCAGGGAAATACTGTGGACAAAGTTTACTTAGGCTTCAGTAAGGCAAAGTAGACCATACTCTACTTCTAGGTAAAATACAAAAATGTGTAATAGATAGCATCACCATCAGATGAATTCATAACAGATTGACCAACCATACTCAATGTGCAGCTCTCAATGGAACTACATCTAAATGGAGAGAAGTATGCAATGGGGTACCTCAAGATCTGCCTTAGGCCCAGTACACGTTAACATCTTCATAAACAATTTAGATGAAGGAATAGAAGGGAAACTCATCAAATTTGCAAACAAGCAAGCTCGGAAGAATAGCCAACACCTAAGAAGATAGACCCAAGATCCAGAAGGACCTTGACAGACTTGAACACTGAGCTCTATCCAACAAAATGCAATTCAGTGGTGAGAAATGTAAAGTCTTAGGCAATAAAAATAAAATACACAGGTATACAATAGATGGTGCCTGGCTCAATAGCAATAACTATGAGTGGGATCCAGGCGTCTTAGTGGAGAGCCACTTAAATATGAGCCAACAGTGAGCTATAGCTGCCCCAAAAGCCAATGCAGTCCAAGGCTGCATTATCATAGGGATAGTATCAAGATCATATGAAATGTAAAGAAAATTTGTTGGAGGTCGAGGACTAGGCCCAATAACTTAAGGAGACAGTCAGGATTAATGTAAGTTTTCTTTTATTGATTTAT
>JANHFM010008083.1:58196-71739 GCA_032468115.1 Grayia smithii
ACCAAAAAAAAAAAAGACTTTGTATTGTAATTTATTAGAGGGCATTTTTCTTGGTGAATTCCCTGCTGGTGTTCTATTTTTTGAGCAGAATTCTCTTGCAATTACAGATTTATTGGATTCCGATGGCTACGAGAGCACCCAATGTTTTAAGGTCACATCAATTCCAAAGTGTTCAAAAGGGGAGAAAAATGCTCAGAAGAGTTTGGAATCTGAAAGCAAAGAGACATAGGAATCCATTGCAAAATTCTCTTTGTCTAGCTTGAGTATCATAGATAGGCTCCAAACAGTTTGCCGGTTTAATTTGAATTAACATGAAACACAGGCCAGATTACTGTGATTTGATTAACAAACTTATTTTTAATGTGACATCTGAATCCATCCAGGAACAATTTATAGAAAACGAGACAACTGAAAGGTATCTAACCCAACTTACTGTTTCTGTATCAGAATCATAGGTCAGAGCAAGAGAATTATCTTCTGCCTGTAAAGACATAATTATTATAAAATTTTATCCTGAAGTGTGGTATCTAAATAAATTTATGAGGTTGGTATTCACTGAGATGGAGCAGGGGTCCATCAATAGGGTCAATTCTGACTGGCAGCTGCTTCTCTTGAGGCCTTCTTACTGTTTTATCCTAGAACTTTTAGCCTGAGATGGCTGGAATATGATCAATCTAAATTTCTCAGAAAGCTTAGAAAAATAATAACCATCCATCCATCACCAGCCATCTGTGATGGTAGCTGGTCAGCTCAAGAGGCCAGTGGCAGAATACAGCTATAAAACATCTAATGGATCGTGTCCTTGATGCCCTCTAAGATTGGGGTTTCATTACCCAACTAGGTAACATCTTCAGTACTAGTACGGTAAGGAGTGGGGTATGCTCTCTGTTTATATACTAGTGGCTTGCTCTGTCAATGTTGGCAGGAGGGTTCCTTGGTTGGGCTGTTTACTACTAGATAGCTAGATAGAGGGATAATAGGTAGGTAGGTAGATAGATACCTAGATAGATAGATAGCTAGATGATGCGATAGATAGATAGATAGATAGATAGATAGATAGATGCATGATAGGTAGGTAGGTAGATAGATACCTAGATAGGTAAAGATAGCTAGATGATGCAATAGATAGATAGATAGATATAGATAGATAGATAGATAGATAGATAGATAGATAGATAGATAGATAGATATAGACAGACAGACAGACAGACAGACATGATAGACACAGACAAGAGATCAATAGATGATGATGATAAAGAGACAGAGATAGATGATAGATAGATGATAGATAGATGAATAATAGATAGAAAAACAGACTAATCTAAAATAATAAATAAATCTAAAATAATAATAAATCAGACAAGGAATATGCTGATCCAGGAAAGATATTCTACCTTCTCCTGATTTTCCACTGACTTATTGTTTTGTCCTTAATCAATTTTTACTCTCATAAGTAATTTAATTCTCAAAGTTTTATAGCACTTTGTCTAGTAAATTGTAACATGAGCAATATTATTACAGATCTTGGACATCTCCACAAGGAATGCAGCTTAATTTTTCAAATTGCTGGCTTTGTGGAATTAGAGTAGTTGTGAGATTATCTCTGTCCTGATTTTTTGTGATGTTGACAATCTGCTTTTAAGTATTTGAAAGAGCTTTCTGGCACACTGTTTATATGAGTATATATGCCATTATAAATACATAACAAATGTTACTCATGATTTCGCTCTAAGGTGTATACAATTTTTTTTCCTGTAAGGTTTACCTCAAACAATATATGCAGTTTATTATGTCTGCTAATCAGAACAGACCATTGCATTTATTATTTAAGGACTCACTGGAGAAGAACCTAATGCTAGGAAAGATTGAGGGCAAAAGAAGGGAACGACAGAGAACAAGGTGGCTGGATGGAGTTACTGAAGCAGTAGGCATAAGCTTAAATGGACTCCAGAGGATGGTAGAGGACAGGAAGGCCTGGAGGAATGTTGTCCATGTGGTCATGATGGGTTGGACATGACTTCACACCTAACAACAACAATGTCAATTTTCTTTTGATTATTTTGTAGAGTAATAAAAAAAATACATTACATGTATTTCTTAGCAGAAATCAGGAAAGTACTTACAAGTATATATTTATTCACTGATCATGTGTTCAGAAACCCAAGATATAAGGACATTTAGGTCTACTGTCTGTTAACCATGAATTCCTTTGAGTGGATTTGATTGAACACATTCTCTCAATATAACGTATCTCATGATTTTGTTATAAAGATGAAAGCACATTTCCACATAGTCATGGATGCCTGAAGAAAGACAGAAACTGTATCAAATTACCAGATATATCTAGGAAACTAACTTCTAGAGACTAACAACTTGTGGTGGGCATATGTAGAAAAAAACTTTATTGTATAAGCATCACACACATGAATAATTATTTTGCATGCTTATTTATTACTTTGTTTATTGCATATAAGTACATAATCAGTAAAATGACAGCTATACCATATGACATCCGTGGCATCCTCAATGCTTGCTTAATCGTTTTCGAAAGCAAGAAGCATAGGGTGCACAAATAGGCATTTTATGGCCACATAGATTTTGCTATTTGACCACACCAAGTAGAAATACAATATTATTGTATTAATACTATAAAATAAAAATACAATACAATAAAATAAAATATTATGGTATTTGTAAATACCAAATACAATATTAGATAACTAATATCGTCAACCGTATATAAAAAAGGGAGTAAGTTTCCCATTGGGCAAGCTGAGAACTTCATTTTCGTTTAACTATGGGACAGACTCACACATTTATATTTATTTCAACTGAAATGTGAAGAAATTTCAGAAATATTAATATCATTAGGGGGGAGGTGAATCTAGAATTCTATTCTGGCTTGGAGTGAACAGATCATTACAGAGTATTTTTTTAAAAAGAAACACCTTTGTCTTTCAATTCTGTGTGGAGGAACTGAACAAAATTTTAGAATGAATTAAGAGAGAAGAATTTTAGATACAGTTACATTGGCTCATATGAATGTGCTATAATTGTCTTCAAAATCCCCAGCTCTTGAAGAAACTCAGCAAATTGAGCCTGCATTATTTTTACTTTATCACACTGTATTTCAAGTTGCTCTCAGGGGAGTAAGGCAGCAAAGGATTAGCCACATCCTCATTGACTGGAGGTGAGGCTTTCTTTGCCTTCTGTTTGTGAGGCATAATTTATTCTTCATTTTCCTCATTTGAAAACAAAATATATTTAGTAAATCTGAAGTCATCCAGTCAGATGACTAACCCTATATTCACTCCAGATTCATAACGTTATATAGAGAAGGAGGAAGAGAACAAACAAGATAGCTACCTAAACTTCCAAGTTTATGAAGAAATGCAATGAATTTTTAAATCTAAAAAAAATTCTACATTGGAGCTCAATTTTAGGTCATCACACATTTATGTTGGTTTTTAAAGCATATAGGGTGGGAAAGCTGTTAGCCGGGTGCTGATAGGAGGAATTAGAGGTAGGAAAGATACTTAAAATTCTTCACAAGAACTAAAAATGTTTTCAAGTCCACCATTGAAAGTAAGTCTTCAAACATCGTTTTGCAGAGAGCCTTTAAATATTTCTGCATAATCCTCTATGATTTTTCAGAAGATTTATTTTAAAAACATATATTATCAAGGAAAAAAGAAATCGTGGGCCTTCCATTGACAAGTTGCCACATTAAGAGTAATGCAGCTGCTCATTAATATGTTCAAATGCTTGTGGATCACTCAGCTCTCTCCTTTCTAAGTTTTGCTTATTTGATTAAATTTCTTGGGTAAGGTGCAATTCTTCCTTTGACAGTTGTAGCAAAAGGGCTGTTGAAAGGTTCCTGCCATAAATAACTTACATTAGACAACAGCTACAATTCCAGCAACAATAAAGTCCTCAAATGCTCATTTGCTCTTTTAGTGTAGCACATATAATGAGAAATGGTAATTAGATTACAAATCATAGCGAACGTGTTGAAATCTAGGCAGTTTGGAAGCACAGAAAATAATGTCAAATTTAAAGAACTTTGAACATTATTTTTTTAAAAAAACATGGAGCCAACTTTCTGGGGTTTATTTTTTTTTGGAGGGGAGGTGTATTTTGTGGAGGTGGAGGCAGGCTAACTTAGTGTTCTGCAGAATATTCCCTTCACTTAAACTCTTCCAGAGCAGCAATGAGATTGTTTAATTGTTCTTGTAAGTGATGGCTTCACTTGGTTATGAGTTTATGAGGCAGCAAATGATTCCTGCCCAGCAAATTTCTCACAGCTATTTATTACTCCAGTTTATCTGGAGGAAGTAGAAAAGATAATTGTGCACAGATGTGACACAAACTGATGAGAATTTGGCTACTTCTTTTGTCTGATAGGGTTTCTATGCCCTAATAATAATATTTACTTAGTGTGTCAGAGTGCTAGCATCTTGGCAAATATAACTGAGGCAAATGTTCACCTGTTCCAAACTGTCAGATAATGTTAGAAAGCTAATGGAGGGTGAATGAAAGGGCACTTTTGTTTTAAAAATATAATCATTTAATAAAATGTTTTTTCTTAAAAGCAATCTACATAATACAATAAGTACATATTTAAGGAACACATGGCATGGGAACACTTCTTTCTAATGGTGTTGGCTCAGTAAGTACAATGTTTAGCAGACCAACGAGAATGGCAGGAAATCCAATAATAAAATAATTACAGAGAAAAATCCATATGGTCTATGAGATGGTTCAGGTGATACGAAGATACTGGCTGTGTTCCAAAGATATCTCTAATCATGGCCATTTTACTTTGTTAACAATTCTGAACACCGTTAAGAATTAAAGTTTTATGTACAGGTATGTACATATGGCTTTAAAAAACAACAACAATATGCTATATGAAAAACCACTTTCTATATATATTAAAAACTTTCTATGTTTTTAATTTTAAAATTTTGTATTGATTTTACTGGAAAATTGCATTTATTTTTAATATTCCTTTTTTAGTGTATTTATTGATGTATATTTTAAATTGTGAGCCGCCCCGAGTCCTTCGGGAGAAGGGCGGCATATAAATGCAATAAACATTAAACATTAAACTTTCCAAATCATACGACTTTTCAGATGGGCTAGTCCTTCAGATAGAGGAACATTTGGTCTTCAGAATACTCATGGCAAAAATATATTGGTTATTTTGAATCTTCTTCATGGCTTTTTAGATTTTGGCCAGTGTAGGTTCCTGGAACTAAACATTTGTTATGCTTCTGAGGGCACGTCTACAGCAATTGTTTTAACAATATCAAGTTTCATTCAAATAAATGAATGTGTAACAGTGATTGCTTTAACCTAAACCTAAAGGGAATTGTTCCTTTCGAATCTGCTTATTATTTTTCAGCAATAGTATAGAATTACTCAATTTTTTATTATTCCACTGAATAATAATAATAAACAGTTGAACCATCAGAATTGACAAAATCACTAACAGTCAATTGCAAGAAATATCTTTACTTGGAACATATCTGCATATCCAAGATCCTTGGGAAGGACTTGATAGGTAGATAAAAATGCCAAACCCATGCTAAATATTTGGCCTACTATGCAAACAACAACAATAATAGCTGATAACAGGCTTTCCTACAATGTGAATTCACAAGCATTAATAGTGAAAAGAAAATGCAGCAAATAAATGAAAAAGCAGAGGTACAGAAGATCAGCTTCAGTTTGGAAAATTGCAAAACCCGATAAACTAATTTACTGTACAAATGGTCTGGATTGATTATAAAAAGGCATTTGATTTATTGCCAGATCATTGGATCATCAAATATTTGGAAACAATTGGCATCAGTAAAAACATTACAATGTATATAGAAAAAAAAAATGAAGCAATGGAGATGGAATTGGTGTTTGGAAATGAAAAATATGGGCTTGTCAACTTTAAGAGAAGCATCTTCCAGATGTCAGGGTTCCAAGTAACACCTCCAATGAAAGAAGACTCCGAGGCTAGAAGTTCCTCAAAGTTCCATTTTATTAGAGATGTCATATTGACACATCTGCGAAAACCCGAATCAGAAAGCTTCCAGATTTTTCCCACCCAAAAGAAAGTCCAAGTCCCTTTCCCCTGCACTCACATGTCCATCATATGGTCCAATCAATGCACTGTCCTAACTGGAGATGCTTCCCAGTCACGCCACTCCAGGTGCAGGCTAGATGTCCTTGATTCTCAGAGAAAAGAATGTTATTATGGCTAGATGTCCTTGCAACTCCATGCAATCCCCCCTCTCAGTTTCCCACAGCAATTAGTGTGGCAGCCCTGAAGATCCAAAAAAAAAGGCCTCCAGGGTGATTCATTATCATTCTTTTTATTATTATATATGATTCTACTTTCACAGTGATTTTGAAAAAAAAACAACCTTGGTTATTGAACAGCAAAAATGCTAATAAAATTTCACATTTGCTTTATATGGATGTTCAATTTTATGGAAAATTAGAAACTGAAATCCAATAACTGACAAATGCTGTAAGAATTTTTAGCACAGATATAGCAATGGAATTTGGCTTAGAGAAATGTGCTACAGTAGCAGTAAAGTGGTGTAAAATCAGAAACAGTAATGGAATTTAAATGCCAAATGGCCAAACCATCAGAAGACACCAGGGTGAAACCTACTGGAGATTTTACAGTTGGATAACATCAAGCATGGACAAGTTAAAAATGCAAGACTAAACTCAAAGCATAAAGTCCAACATGATAAACCAAATAAAGAGAAAGAGAACGATGAGAAAGAAGAAACACACAATTACAAATTAGAAGATGTAGGAAACAAATTCAGAATCAACCATCAAGGGCTCAGATGCCTGTATATGACTGCTCATAGTATGGGGAACAAACAGGGAGAGCTTGAAATCCTACTACATGGGGGTAGGTACAATATTGTTGTTATTACTGAAAGTAGGTGGGTGAAACCTATGATTGAAACACATAACTAGAAAGATATAAATTGTTCAAAAGAGCAAACACAACAAACATGGTGGTTACATTATATATAAGGAATTACTACATCTCTACAGAAATGCACAATCTCAAGAACATTTTTTATCTTTATTTTTATTTTATTTTATTTCTATTTATATCCCACCCTTCTCCGGAGACTCAGGGCTGATTACAGTTTCGAGCACAACTCAAGTCCTCAGCAAATACAATACAAGAATTGTATTGCATTGCTCGGAATACAAGCCTTTTAAAAAGTATTTGAATAAATATTCAAGGAAAAAGAAATAACTTTGTTATAGTACTATAGGACACCCAACCAAAGAGAGGAAATAAATGAACTTTTTGCTAATTAGTTAACTGAGGCAGGAAACATAACACTGTAGTAATATGGAATTTAACTCTCCTGACATCAACTGGGAAATGAACTATGCAATGAGTGGGAGGTTAAACCAGTTCCTGATGTCCCTAGCTGACAATTCTGTCACACAAAGGTAGAGCAGGGAACTAGATGGACAGTTATATCGAACTTAATTCTTACTAATAGGAATGAAATGGTTGAGAGAGTAGAAGTAATAGGAATTGGTATCAGAGCCGCCATGACATACTGGAATTCAACATAATACAGGTACAAGCAACAGAACAAAGTCAGACTGACATTTTAAATTTAAGAAAATTTATTTCAATAAAATAAGAGAGAGGTTAGGAAAGATTACATGGATGAAAATCCTAGAAAGAAACAAGAAATAGTTCAAGATGCTTGGGAAACTCTAAAAAAATTAGACAATAAAGATCCCCCCCCAAAAAATAGCACACACATACACAAAATGAAAAATCAGAGACTCTGCTGGCTGGGGAATTCTGGGAGTTGAAGTCCACACATCTTCCAGCGGCCAAGGTTGAGAAACACTGCTCTAGATGAAACCAGCATGGTTGAACAAAGAATTTTTGGGCAAATTGAGTGAGAAAAAGAACAAGTATAAAAAAGAATAGATAGAGGGACACATAACTAAAACAAAACATCAGAAAATAACCCAATTCTGCAAAGAGGAAGCCAGAAAAGCTAAGGCCCAGAATGAGATAAGACTAGGAACTAATCCCAAAAAGTACAACCAAAAAGATTTATTTCAATGCGTAGGAACTGGATGCAGTATTCCAAGTATGTCCTTACCAAGGCATTGTAAAGTGGTATTAAAACATCATGTGACCTTGATTTTATCCCTCTGTTTATGCAGCCTAAAACTGTGTTGGCCTTTTGGCAGCTGCAACACACTGCTGGCTCATATTTAAATGATTGTATACTAGGACTCCAAGATCCCTTTCACAGTTACTACTATTGAGCATGGTACCACATATACTGTACCTGTGCATTTTGTTTTCCTTGCCTAAGTGTAGAACCTAAATGTAGAACTGCACCACCATGGCTCTAGATCATACCAAAATTCATTACATTCATTGTTAAAATGATTAAATCAGTGGATCAGGAAAAATGCTGTGGACATAGTATAATTGGATTTTCAATTATTTTCAATAATACCACTTTCTGCTGCACTAGTGAACCCATACTTGGAATATTGTATACGATTCTGGTCACCATGATACCAAACAAATTTTTTATTTTGAAAAAACTTTTTAAAAAATCTGAAGACCCAATAATCCTGGTCACAGGAAGACTATATATCCATCCAACCCAATAACATCTACTTTGATAATTGATCTTCAAATAATAATAATTGATTATGTCATTGTATTAAATTAGAAATACCAATTCAGCCAGCCAAATATGCTTCAGGGTATTTTTCTGCCTGAAATATCCCACTTCATAATGTTCACATTGGTCAAGATAAATGAAATTAACTTAACTCCAAATGTTTCTCAACTGCCAACAGATTGGATCATTTACTTCTGCAGTGTCAATGTGCTGTCACTATTATATACAATTTAATTAGTACATTGAAGGTAAAATTCAAGAACACCCCTTTGCAGCAGTAGCCATCAAAACAATTGTCTAATTTACTTTGAAGGATTTGAAATAGAAGCAATCAGACTTGGAGATGGGGAAGATAGCAGGCATGGAGGAAAAAAAGAAAGAAGAAAAAAAAAGTAAATTAAACATTAGCCTGTGGCTTACCCTTAAATCTGAAGAACAGATGTATGCTGAACTTAATGGAGCTCCTGCTAGTGGAGCTGAAAGTCTCAGGTACTGTATGCTAACAAGAGAATTTTCAATTAAACCTGGCACAAATAACCTTTTGAAATTTACTCCTCCCATCTCTAAATTTATGTGGATGACTTTTTCAAATTTGTTTAGAGGAAAAACATCTGCATAACAGAGGTAGTAGTTGAGTTGAGAAACTCCAATGAAAGCAATTCTTATCAGGCCTTCCTTTCAGATTAAATTCAAATGTGGAGGCCAAGAGGCTATGGATAACTGGAGACATGTTGGTATAAAGAAAGGCAGCATATTAACACAATAAACCAAGTCACCATTTATTTAAATTAATACAAAGCTATAATTGCTCTATCAAGAAAATTTATCTGAAATTCTTCTCCTGAAAGAATTTCAAGAAAACTTTTCTTTTATTAAATTAAATAAGAATTACTTGGAGTAGCTTTTTTCCCCCTGGTAGCATATATTGAGTGCGAGAAATATATCTGCCCTAATCAGCATGTAGTTTTGGTTTATCATAATACCCACCTACTCAATTTTCACAACTTCTGGGGCTAGAATAAAACAGTGAATATAAGATTTCCCCAAATCATAGCCAAATACCATGCTGGTTGGAAGTCTTAATAGCAGAGATAGAGATGCTAGAGGAATATGAAGTTTTAAATTCTAATTCAAATTACTGTAATCCATTGCTAACATATGATCATAAATATTCTTCAGTTTCCTAAATACCACAATGCAATACTTATTTCAAAATATTATCAAACAGAAATGGAATATATATATTAAATATGTACCTTTGAAAAATGATCTATAGATGTATATTTAGTAAGTTATTTTTTTTTTAGTCCTTTGATTTATATCATGCCTATCTCCAGGAGTTTGAAGTCACTTATACAGTATGGAGATCCCCACTTATCCCTGCAACAATCCATGAAATAAATTGAGCCTAGGGAAAAAGTGGTTGGCCCAAAGTCACTCAGTGATGTGCCATAACTAAGAATGGATATGACTCTGATTTTCTACAATTCAAGACCAACATTAAATGTAAACACAACACCACATTGGCTTATGCAGAGTCATTTTTTTTTTAAATGATAGTGTCAGCCTTGGAAGCATTATTAGTTAGGTTCCAAGCTGCCAATTCTACACTGTGGGAAAAGGAGGGAGGTGATAGTCATAATAAGGTTATGTAATGAGAGGAAGGTCTCGTCGCCTTGATATCTGAAGGAGGAGGGTGCAATGATGGAGGATACTTGATTGGGGCTCATGACCGGTGGAAGAGGGAGGAGAGAGTGAGATGGCGGGGAGAAATCCTGAATGCTTTCAGTTTCGGAATTTCCTGGGACGTGCCAGTTGCCTGCTTGAATAAAACCGACTTTGAACCATGATTGGTGAGGAGTTTTCATTCACAGAAGGCTCATTGGAACCCTGACATTATCCCGAAATCGCTTATCCAAAAACTTTCCCTACAAACTACTTCCAAGCAGCTTCTGACAATGGCACTGACCCCAGATGGAAGGAACAGAAGAAAGTGCTCACGGGGGGAGATCACCACCCAGTAGATCTCATTCCCCCGCAAATACAGAAGAGTTTTTACAACAGGTTGCATGGGAAGAGGAGGAACGTAAGAAAAAAGCCAAATCCACAGAGATGGGAGCCAGCAGTTCTTACCACTTCCCCCTGACCGAACAAAGTACCTCCACAGGAAGAATCCAAAAAGGGCACTGTCAGCTCGACTTCAGCCCACGAGGGAAAGGAAAACAAAACCACAATCGGTGCAGTGTGGAAAGCGTTTACTTCACTCGCAGCAGCTCGAAGCCTATAGCACAATTAAAGTCAGTGTTGAGAGTAGCAGCCTCTCAATGCCCTTTTATCCTCAATGAGTAAACCTCCACCAATGGGAGCATCGTAGTTTGTTTCTTCCGTTCCTTCTGGCTGCTGTGGCGCTGATGTCATCATGGAGCGCATGGCAACTCATAGTTAAAGTAACCGGCCGCCTCCTTCACCATTTGCTCCGTGTCTACCCTCTCCCAACCGGAGCCCCACACCGTCCCCGTGAGTAGCCCTATTTTCTTGGGGGTTGCCAATTCAACATTGCTTGCACTTTAGCTGGATCCATCTCTACTCCCTTATGTGAGATCCTATATCCCAAGTAATCAATGGTTGTCTTGTGGAACTCACACTTTGACAACTTCACAAAAAGTTTAGCTTGTAGTAACCGTTCCAGGACTTGTTTCACTAATCGGACATGTTCTTCCATGGTCTCTGTGTATATTAACATATCATCTAAATATACCAATACGCCACGGTACAAGTAATCATGCAAAGTTTCATTTATTAACTGCATGAAAACCCCGGGAGCTCCTTGCAGTCCATTCATCCCCTGGGCGTATATGAACCCTATAGTAAGCCTCTCTCAAATCCAGTTTGGTGAATATCTGGCCCTTGGATAGAGTGGCTAAGAGGTCTTTAAATAAGGGAAGAGGGTAGACATGTTCCACGCAGATGGTGTTAAGGCCCCTGAAGTCCACACACAGGCGTAACCCACCGTCCTTCTTCTCATGGAACAGTACAGGTGCTGCTATGCATGCCCTGCTGGGTGTAATAAACCCTCTGGCCAGATTCTTGTCTATATATCATCATAATTCTGCCAACTCTGCAGGGGTCATGGCATACATCGGTGGCTTTGGTAAACGAAACCCAGGGAGCAATTCTATTGTGCAGTCAGTAGGCCTATGGGGTGGGAGTACCTCGCACTCTTTCTCATCAAATACTTCTGCTAACCCATGATACTCTACGGGTACCCCTGTTAATGCGGTCTTCGCAGCTTCAGGGGGTTTCAGCATAGCCTGATAATGGGGTTCAGGACCTGCCTGTAGCCTAATCCGATGGAACCCCCTTCCCACCACATCTGCGGCTGCCATTTGTCCAGCCAGGCTAATCCAAGGACCAGTGGTTCTGTCATTCGTTCTACGACTATGAACCGCAACATCTCCCAATGTCCTCCGAACTCCATCCTCACCTTTTCAGTGACGTGCGTCACAGGCTTACTCCCCCAGCATCGAACCATCCATTTGTTTGAATCTAATAGCCTGTGCCAATTTTACCGTTTTCACACCTAATTTATCAGCCACCTCCCGGTGGAGTAGGCACCTTGTGCACCTGTATCAATCAAGGCACCCCCCCCTCTGCTGTCGTGCCAGTCTGTACATTCTGCAATGTGACTGGAATAATGAACGGGCTCACCAGATCACTCACCATTGGGTCCGGTACGTTGTCCTCCTCTGAACTACTATTTGAGATGACTGTCAATGCCCCAGAGGTAACCAGCAACTCGCTAGCTGACGTGGCAGCACGTGATGGTGTTAAAGGCGCTGCTCGAGATCTAGATATCTGACTGGGTCTCGCTCATTGTTTAGTACCACCATTTGCAGCTGGTGGGCCATGTCCCGAAGATGGGCGTAAAGGGGGAATAGGACAATCAGCTACGCGATGGCCCTCCATGTTGCATCTGAAACAACAGAAAGAAGAAACCCCCACTGGGCCCCCTCGAGCCGGCCCCGTGTAATCCCCAGACCAAGGAACTGGCAGCCTATCAGGTGGTCAACGAGAGGGAATACCCCTCCCTTCACCACATTGCTGGAATTCTCTCAACCCCATGTCCAGATCAATCGTGGCTGCACACCAGGCCTCCAAAGAGGGGTGGATATCATGGTACACACACGCCTGGCGAAGGTCGCGGTCTAAACCAGCCTTGAACTGGTGAACCAACATGTGTTCCAGCCAGAACCTTAACTGTCCCGCTAAATGCTTAAACTTCATCATGTAATCCCTAGCTGGTCTACCAGCTTGTTTTAAACTCATAAGCTCCCTCTCCATTATTTGTATCCTCGAACCGTCTTCAAAGCATTTTCTTAACGCTTCTAGGAACGGGCCTACAGCCGCTAATTCGGGTGCTCAATCATTATGTAAGTCAGTAACCCATGTAACAGCCTCACCCATCAATACCCCTGTCACTGCAATGATCAAAGCCCACTGTGACGGGTATAAATGCCCATATAAGTCCATGTGACTGAGCACCTGACCGATAAACACAGCCACCCTATCTGCACTGCCATCGAAGGTGGCCTGCAAGGGAGCGGGTCCCCAAAAGGGTTGTGGCGGCCACCCTGCTAGTGGTCATGTCCCCTCTGCTCCTCTAGGTTCCTGTGAAGGCCCCCTCTCAGCTGGGGGAAATCGCCCAATGACAGATCCGACCTCCTGTCAGGACCCCGGATCTCCGAAATCCGATTTATTTTAGATATAAAGTTAATTGTTTTATGTTGAAATAAGTGTGTTCCGGGAAGTCAGGGGGGAGGGATGGGAGGGGGGAG
>JANHFM010008083.1:166146-176512 GCA_032468115.1 Grayia smithii
GGGTAGGAGTTGAAACAGTTCATGTCCAGGATGTGAGGGGTCTGTAAATATTTTCATAGCCCTCTTTTTGACTCGTGTAGTATACAGGTCCTCAATGGAAGGCAGGTTGGTAGCCATTGTTTTCTCTGCAAATGAATCAATAGATTGCTACAACATTTTAGAAACTTTGAATATTTTTTTGAAGGTAACTGAATTCTAGTAGATTTCATCCCCTCTGCTTACCATTAAATAGCTAAATTGGAAACAGCTATTGATATTTCTGTATGTTTTAGTTGCAGAAAAGTTTGTGCCTGTGTGCATACTTAAGTTTTTTATTTTCCCCTTAAATATTCCTTTAAATTTCTTTGTATAAAACCTATAATTATGCCTTTCTTGTCCCTTCCTACATATTTGATTGTTTGAGACCCATCAGGAGTACAGTAATCTGCAGGGTGTACTCAGAAAGTTAAATGGAAGTGGAATAGTCATGTTGCACATGTGATACATTTTAAAACTAGGCAAAGTTTCTATTGTACTTTCAGAACTGCCACCTTGACTTATTTTTATCATGCTTTGACAGTCCTGAAATGGTGACAAAAGCATTTTTTTCCTCCCAATCAGATACTAGCAAATTAGAACTTTCTGTTTGACCAGAAAGGAGAGTTGGAAAAGGCATATTTGGTTATTTCATTTATATTTTATTTTGACGATGAAAGCATTCTGTTTTCCTATAATTTTAATGCCATGGAAAAATGCAAGGTGAAAACCTAAACTACCGGTATATATAGGTTAGTTGTTCTCTGACTATCTAGTTAATAAACATTTGACTATTTTCATATTTGTTGTATAAATCCATAGCCATGTGATAGTTACATATTATTTTGGGTTATTTTGGCTGTTCCTAATGAAATTATCACTCAGCTATGGATTTATTTTACCATAGGTCAATATAGTAAAGGCTGGTTTCCTTAGTAAAAAAAATCACTATAGGCTATATGGAATTGAGATAAACTAATTGTATGTTGTCTGTTTATCTAGGTAAATGAAGCTCTTTCTTGGCTATTTAATAAGACTTAGATATTATGCTAGATCAAGCAGGTTTTCCATCAAAATTCTTCTTCCTGAACTGATTTTTTTTCCTAGAAAGTTGTACAGCCCTGCAGGTTATTCACAGTACTGGTCAGTATTTGGACCAAAGCAACTCTGTAATCCCTGGGATTGCCCAAACAAACTGAATTACTCTTAAACAAACCCTAAATTCAGGCACCGTGTGTGTGTGTGTGTGTGTGTGTGTGTATGTTTGTGTGTGTGTTTTTCTGAGAATGTTGACTTGTGAATTTACCAGTTTACTAAAGTCATTGATAGAAAAAACTTCGGTTAAGCTGTCTACTTAATTTGCTTTACAAACTCAGTTAGACTAAGGTGCAAAACAACATCCTACATTGGAGAAATGATTTCTGCAATTTGGTATTTATGTGTTGAACTAGATGTCAATTTCTATAATTCCAATAGAACAGACACTTGGCTAATCTGTTGAGAATTAGTAAAATTGAAATCTAACACATCTGCCTGAAATCCAGTTTATAGAGGGCTCCATAAATTTACTATAAATGATCTGGTTCTTAAAGGACTTTCTCTTGCCTACTCTTAATATCCAGTTTCAATGTAGGATTTCACATTTTAATGTAAAAATGGGAAACCTATGACTACCATTGGTCCCAATCTCTTTTTTATTACACAAAAGCTGTAGCACAACCCTAAAATAAAATCTCTTTCAAACTGAACATAGCTATTATGAATATGTTAATTAGTTTCCTTGGCATAGAAACAATTTTACTGTTGGCATCTGCTTTTTTAATTTAATATAAAATATGAAATTTCTTGATCTAGATTATAGGCTTCATATTCCTTGAATATTTCCATTCAAGTATTAAACAGACCTAGTCCTGCTTAACTTTCTAAACTGAATAAAGTGAATCCAGTACAGACAATAGTATGAAGCAATAACCCAAAAGAGCAATGTCAGAAACAAATTTTATACCAGCCAAAACTCTACTCAAGTAGTAATTCAATATAAAAACAAAATTCTGTCAACGAATTCTCCCTCATACGAAAAGCAGGAAGTCATGATCCAGCCCATATGATTAAGGCAGTTTCATCCATTTTGTACCCAGGCTCCTGCAGTGCTTTGCCCTTCTCCCCATTAATTTTTGCCCCCTGTTCTAGGATTCCAGAAGTAAACATCATTTATATCCACTTTACAACTGTATGCACTTTACAAGTTTAAATCCATCGTAGTTTGTGTGCCTTTCCAAGCTGCTTCAGCATTTTCTAAAAATTGTGACTATGTCAATATACCCATAAATCTCCCAGAAAAAGTGACAACCATATGTTTTCTGAACTTGTCTTATTATCTGACTGGGAAATAATTGGGAGCAAATACTGGAGCACATTCTTTGAAGCAATTAAAAACTGCCCTCAAATATGAATTGTTTATTAACTCTTACGAAGATTTCAGCATAGAAGCTGCAAAGCACATGATACATTGGTCAAGATATAACAAAATAAGAGTTGGAAGGAACCTTGGAGGTCTTCTACTCCAAACCACTGCTCAAGCAGGAGACTTTATACCATTGCAGACAAATATAAATTTTTATAAATTATAAAAATGGCTGGCCAATCTCTTCTTAAAAGCCTCCAGTGATGGAGCAGCCACAACTTCTGAAGGCAAGCTGTTCCACTGATTAATTGTTCTCACTGTCAGGAAACTTCTTCTTAGTTCTAGGCTGGTTCTCTCCTTGATTAATTTCCATCCATTGTCCTACCTTCAGGTGTTTGAAGAATAGGTTGATTCCCTTTTCTTTGTGGCAGTCCTTCAAATTTTGGAACACTGCTATCATATATCCCCTAGTCCTCCTTTTCATTAGACTAAACATACCTAAATCCTGCAACCATTCTTCCTGTGTTTTAGCTTTCATTCCACTAATTTTCCTGTAAGGAATAAAAATATCAATAAAGAATGCATGGCTATTAATTTCCTTGTGAGAATCAATGGAATCAATTGTACATCTTTATGTAAATACAAATTTCTGCTGTTCAGTAAATGTCATTTAAAGCCATCAGACATATTAACTGTGAACATTGCAGAATGTATAGCAAAACCCTTCAACTATTTAATTCAAAGAACTTCAACTATTATGCAAGCAAGGAAAACATATCATTAATGAATGCTAAATGTTTCATAATAAATCAGTAGATTTAGGCCATGAATGCTAATAATCAAAGTACTTGCTGAGATCTAAAAATAAAAATATTTGAACACCTTATTGAGACTCTTGTACTTCCTGTCCAAATGTCTGGGGATATTCCTTCTGAGCTCTTTTGGTTTTGTTTGTTTGTTTGGCCTTGATTTTTACTCTTGGTGAAAATTCCCAATATGTGTCAGAGACTGCCCCAAGGCTACTGCAATAAGAACTTGCCCTCGTTATGGGAAGCTAAAATTCAGCTTGAGTAGACTAAGTACTTTATTGCAGATACAAGGGACTGTGTTATGATCACTACCAGCTCTTAGAATGCTAAAAATCTGATAGTGCCAGGGTTTTTTTACTTGCCTTTTCTGGTGTAAGGGACTGCTTGCAGCCTGTTTCTCACCTTTAGCCTAGTTTATGGAACAGTCCTGTCTGATACCAGGTTCGTCATCTCCCAATGTGCCAGCTCCAGCCTCATACATTGTGAGATTGATCTACAATGGACCTTAACAAATGAGTGGTAAGGTATATGGTATAGAGTATTAGGTACTGTGGCACCATCAATTCTGTCCAAAAGGAGAATATATTACAATGTTTGTTTTATTTTATTTCATTTCACTGCTTCTCTTTGGAATCTGGAATTCTATCTAAATGGCAAGAAATTTACATTCGTTGTATTGTTTCCCCAGTGACACATTTCAGAGAGATTGATGGCCCATTTTGATATGCAATTAGAAATGGATGACATGCTATAAACTCCCCATTACTTTCACTGAAGCCCCATTCTCCTGCTGGTGACTCTGTTTTTCCTTATTTAAATACCATGAATTTTTTTCAGGCATTCTGCTCTTCCTCTAAAGGATCAGCCCTGCCAAGTTTCAGACAGATTGGACAATTGGTCTCCATTTTATAGGCAATTAAGAATGGGATCCCAGACACAGCAGTATAATTGCTAGAGGTATTTTTAAAAATATACTAGAAAATAACATTTCAAAGAGGAGATAGGCTAACTGGGCATCCCTGGAAAAAATATTTGTCTTGCCACTGTAATTGCAAGATTAGAATTGGGTTGATTTTGGAAAGAGGAGAACCAAGTTCTTCTCAGATAATTGGAAGCCATTTCAGATGTTTTTTAAACACCTTTAAATTTGTTTGTTCACTCAAGACCATAACGAAGCATATAGTTTCAGTTTTATGGTATACCTAGATGATGTCAAGTTGGAGAATTTCATTCAATATTAGGAAGTGGCAAATGGTAATGATATCCACTGACATTCATATAATTTTCTCACATAGTCACAATCCATTCAGCTCCCTTTCCATATTGATATGTTTTATACACAACAGCAAAAACCTCTGTACAAAAATGATCATTTCTAAATTCCTTTCATTTTCAAAGTCAAGCTTATAAATATCCATTGTAAAATGCAATACATGTTGAACAGCAAATAACAAAAAGTACAAAATCATATGAGTAATTAAGTTCCAATCAATATATTTCACAAATAATATATAATACACAGCTGTAGACTACAAAGCTCACCAAAAACTGCACCTTTCAAACATTCTTGCAGAAGTCATTTAGACCACTCAGGAGAACAAAGAACCTTTTTTGTGGTTGCTAACCAGGAAATAAAATCCAACATTCACCCTTATGAATATTCTCTCATTTCATCTCACTTTGATCCCTTCCTGATGATTTTTGGATGCATATTAATAACAATGTAATTCTCTCTATAAAGACAGAAGCATCTGGGTCAGTGAGAGTGCTAAAGGTAACTTCATATCCAAATTCAAGGTGATTGTTTAGACTAAGATATTATTGCAAATACATTTTCTATAAAGCACTCCTGTGTGTACTTGTTCAGCAACAAATTCACTGACTTCAGTTGTATATACTCCCAGATACCTCTGTATTGCATTACAGCCTTAATTACTGAACTTGAAATCCATCTGATGCATTTTTTCTCCATTTTCTGATTCTGAGCTTACTGGATGGCCTTGCTAGACATCCTGCTTAAATTTCCTGCTATAAAAATAGCTGTGGTATTAATCCATCCTTTTTTAAAAAATAGCATTATAACAAATACATACAGAGAAGCTGTACTAAAGGTTAGGCCCTGTAAGCCAATCGCAATACATTTTATTAATTCTCTGAAAAAATATTACTGTACATAGGAAAGTTAAAAGGTCATGTATTAAACAAATAGGGAAGGGTTCAGAAAATGTCAGCTAATTCAAACATTTAATGCAATTTACATAATAAAATGTTTAAGGGGTTGGACTTTGCTTTGCGACTTTCATTTGGTAGACCCTATATACATATACATACTTACAGTATATAATATATGCACAAATACAATGCTTGTGCGCACACACACACACACACACACTCTTTGAAAATCTTTGTCACATAAACAAAGATTGGGGAGCTGATAGTGTTTCTCATAAAATCCACATTTCTTACTTGCCAACTACAGGAAATGTAATTAGATTTTCATTAGCCACTTTCCTTCTAAACAAACAAGTTCTACTGTCCTGGAATTAAAATTTCTCTTATCAGCTTGGCCAGAAAACATAACTTTGGCAAATGAAATATTGGTTCTTTAAATGACATACATTTTTAAATAAATATAAGGTATAATAGTGTTTGTCTAATAATTCCAATGAAATTTATGTCACTTGCCTACCTGCATGAATTTAAATTGGATCTTAACTGGTGAGTTGACTTTGGTTGTCTGACTGTCATTGATTTTGAGAGATTTTAGGAGCGAATTTTCATGCTATGGAGTAGAGAGGGGTTTAGCAAAGATGGTGAGTGCTGAGACTAATGAGTTAGGGTATGTTCTTTGGAAGGGAGTGGGATGCAGTAACAGTAGAAGCAGAAAGAGGAAGAAGTTGAAATGGAAAGAAGCTGGAGGTACAATACAGAGATTGAAGGAGAGTGAAGAGAATATCTACAGGAAAAGAACTGGTAACAGGAATGTTATGGAAGACATTAGAAGCAGAAGAAAATTGCAAGATGAGAGATAAACACAAGTTGGATGGTGACAGAGAAGATGGACTGCAGATGGGTGGATGTGGGACAAGATTGGAAGTAAAAGGAATGATGATGGAGGAGGAAATGGCTGATAAACTGCCATATTTTAAGAAATACAATGCCCTTGTCGAGAGTCAGAAAGCCATGTCATGCAGAGGATTGATATGACTAAGATCAGAAAAAAAGAGGTAACTTCAGACTCTGCCTACTTAGAAACCACCATTAGAGAAAGGGAGAGAAGGAGTATTTTTGAGTGTACAGTCTTCCATGTGAGAGGAAGATAAAGTCTTGGAACCCACAGCTTCCTGAAGAGAAAAAAGAAGGCAATACAGCATGAGGTTCAGGATTACAAGGAAGGTGAGAGAATTGAGAATGGAGGGTGAAAGAAGCTGGAGATAGAGGTGAACTAGAGGCTGGACCAAACCCAGTCTCCTGGAATATTTCTAGGTAGACTATTGTTGAAACCGAAGGCTCTCAGAACCTTGATTGGGTGGGGTAAGGAAAATTGATTGGGGAGCTAGAAACAATAGAGAAAACTCTTGTATTGATGTTCAAAGGGAGATCCAATGGGAGGCAGGAACTTAGCTGTTGCTGGGCACTGATGAAATCTAGGTCTCATTCATGTAATTCCCCAGGCTTAGCACAAGATGGATTGCCACAGGCCTTGGTCTCAAATTGACAGATGTGCAGATGATAATATGTATAATTAAGCCCAGGCTGCATGAAAATAGAGGAGTGCCTCTGTCTGAAATTTGCCCAGCTATGTTTTGAATTATTTTTATTTTATTTTATTATTTTTTTGGAAATCTTCCTCCCCCCTCTCCTTAAAGGCTGACCTTTAAAAGATTGAGAAAAAAATACTTCAGATTGTATTTGAATGTGAACTTAGCACAATTATCATTTCCTGAACCAGATTACACATCTGCAACTTTCTGAATTTGAGGATTCATAACTCAGAACTGTCCTGCTTATATCAGTACAGCATGTTACTGTAGAAAAATAATATGTAACAAAAATGGGTATGATGTGTCAGGATTCTCCCAGATTGATACTGAAATTAGAACACTTTCAAGGAGGGATTCAAGGACACAAGTTGATAAGATATAGTTTTGATTGATTATGTGCCATCAAGCTATTTTTCGACTCCTATTGACCTCTGCTACATGAGCCACACTGGCTCCCAATAAGCTTCTCAGTGCAATTCAAGATGCTGGTTGTCACATTTAAAGCCCAACATGATGTGAGACCAGGTTACTTGTTGGACTGTCTCTCGCCAGTGGAGTCTGCCTGCCCCATCAGATTTAGGAATGCTCTGATACTCTCAGTTAAATAGTGTTGCCTGGTGGGCCACAAATATTCCTTCTCGGTCATGATGCACGCCTTCACCTTCAAGATCCAAACAACCCCATCTCTATTGGCCTTTTGGAAAATTATGAAGAACTGGCTATTTCTCTAGGCATTGAAGCTGAAAACTTAGTGATGGATGCATGAGTGCATGAGATTGGTTGGTTTAAATAAAAAAGATCTGTTTTTGCCTACCTTTTTTTTTTTTTTTTACCACCCAGAGTTTTCTTCAGGAAATAGAAGTGATATAATTTGGATGGATGGATGGAAATACATTTTTATTTCTGTTTTTTGTTCAGCTGCATGGTTCTTTTCGTATGACATGCTGAGGAAACTCTCTAAGTCTAAAGATATGAAGCAGCTATGGATTCAACATTCTGACTTAAAACAAAAAGCAAGCTTAATAATAATAATAAAAGCCTTGAATTATCTAGCTGTGCTAACTGAATTTCCATTAGTGAGTCCCCTTTAACTGTTTCTTGAATTAGTCTTCTAGTCCAATGGCTTTGATTCACTAGGGGAACGTAGAACAATCTGTTTCTGGCCCATGGCAGTTTCTCATAAGCTTGTTTGCATAATTGTTTCTTCTGACCCCCATTATTAATTTGCATTTAAAGAAATAAATGCTCATGAAAATTCATATAAATCTGCATATTTGAATCCTGTAAATGCTTTTTTAAAAAAAGAAAATACATGTTTACATTTATATTTTATCCTAAAATGTACATCTTAAGTAGTTTTTTGACCTGACAAGTGTAGTACATACTTGAAAAAGTGTGAAATCTAAAAGATAATTGTGTTCTGATCTGTATATGAGTCAGAAAAGTACAAATCAGATCAGTTCATTACTGCATTAGGAAATCATTCTTATGCTTCACTACAACTTTATTCCTTGTTGTTGTTGCTGTTTAGGCACTTAACCTCCAACTTACAATGCATTTTAGTTCATGTTATCAATTTATGGAATCTTCAAAAAAGCTTGTGGTTTGTCTTAGTTCACAATACAAATACTTATGTACCTCCTGTAGAAGAATAATATTCTGAAACAATAAATCTCATGTTTTCAAATCTTGCTCAAGGGCAGCTGTTCATTAGGGAATCAAATTTACCTGCTTTGGATGTATAAAGAGAACATTTCCATTATTTAAACTCCCCAAATACCTTAGCTGGTGGGAACAGCTGATTTAATTTTACAGAAAATAATCAGAGTTCAGGTGGACTAGTATTTAGTTGGGAAGTCACCAGAGGATACCAGGGATATAAGTCTAGCAAGTTGAAAAACACGTCAGAAGAAGGCAGTATCAAGCAAGTTTTCTGGCAGGTTGGAAACCACCTAATATGGTGCAGCTTTACAGCTACAGAAAAACCAACATGGACTTGCTGAGTACAGTGAAGAATGGTGACAATTATTGTAAAATATTTTGTTGGAAAGTAAAAGATAAATGATGGAGCTAGCTAGCTAGCTAGACAGACAAAAAGCTAGACAGACAAAAAGCTAGACAGACAGACATCATCTGTTATTTTTAAATTTTCCATATCTGTATTGCAGTTTGAGGATGCAACATCTTAAGCCTAATATCTCAACTAAATAATAGAATAACACAGTTGAAAGGGACCTTGGAGGTCTTCTAGTCCAACCCCCTGCTTAAGCAGGAAACCCTGTTGAACTCACTTGGTGGTCATAGAATACTTTGTATTCTGATGGAAGGCTGAAATCTTGGCTATTCGTCCCATCCCACCAACCATATAAATGAAAAAAAGGATGTACTGGAGCATGGATTTATATACAGGTAGTCCTCAACTTACAACCATTCATTTAGTGAGTGTTCAAAATTATAATGCTACAAAAGAAAATGATTTAAAACCAGTCCTTGCACTTAGCCATTTCAGCATCCCCACAGTCATGTAATCTAAATTTGAGTGCTTGGCAACTGACATGTTTTACTATGGTTGCAGCATCCTGGGGTCATGTGATCACCATTTGCAACCTTCTCAGCCATCTTCTGACAAAGTCAATGAGAAAGCCAGATTCACTTAAAGACCACGTGGTTAACTTAACAATGGAATGATTTGTTCAATAACCGTAGCAAGAAAGATATAAAATTAGGTGTTACTTAACAGCCCCCTCTCTTAGCAGTGGAAATGCTGGTCCCATTTGTGATTGTAAATTGAGGTCAACTTGTATGATTCTAAGCCATGTTTTGTTAAATCATAAACCAGAGAAGCAAAAAACAAGCATTTTAAACATGTATTTACCAGTCCCTGAAAGTTATCAGAAAATTAAAAAATTGAAGAAAAATTTTACCTACTCCACTGTAAACCATGAATCAAGTATATTCATACATGACAGGAGCTATTAGTTCAGTTCACCTTAGGTGATGTATGGATCATGCTCTGTTTCAGAGGGATTGGGTTTCCCTGCTATGTGGACTTTCCCTGTGTGCCAATGGCAGGTTACATATTGGTTCTCTGAGGAACTCCATAAGAGAAACTGTATTCAGAGAAGTGGTGATCAAGGGAGATGAAAACAATAGTAATAGCACTTAGACTTATATACCGCTTCATAATGCTTTACAGCCCTCTCTAAGCAGTTTACAGAGTCAGCATACTGCCCCCAACAATCTGGGTCTTCATTTTACCCACCTCAGAAGGATGGAAGGCTGAGTCAACCTTGAGCGGATGAGATTCGATCTGCTGAACTGCAGCTAGCAGTCAGCTGAAGTAGCCTGCAGTACTGCACTCTAACCACTGCGCC
>JANHFM010008083.1:178381-202536 GCA_032468115.1 Grayia smithii
AGATTCGAACCAACACTAATTGCTGGCATCTGGAACTAAGCTGAACACTTAGTTCAGAGCATTAATTAGGTGAGCCATCAAGGTCTCTTATTTCACTGACAACTAATATACAAGATTATCACTGGGTTTTTTTTCTTTCTTTCTTTTGTAAGAGAAAAAGTTCAAATGGAAAACTAATGACTAATTCTATGGAACCCTGTGTTTGTTTTCTTTAGATAAAAGTCTTATACACGGATTCCAGGTACTTTGTGATGATTCAAAATGGATGGAATATTGGGTTTGCACATAGTTTCCCCTCATTATTGGATTTCAACAGTTAATGTTATAGATAGTCATCAACTTGCGATCACAATGTAGCCTAAAATTTCTGTTACTAAGTGAGATAGTTGTTAAGTGAATTTTGCCCCTTAAAAGTTTACAAACTTTTTTTTTTGCCTCAGTTGATAAGTGGATCACTGCAGTTGTTAAGTTAGCAATATGGTTATTAAATGAATCTGGCTTATCCATTGACTTCGCTTGTGAGAAAAGGTCACAAAAGATGATCTCATCACTCTGGCACACTGCAACCATAAAAAAATATGAGTCAGTTGCCAAGAGTCTGAATTTTGAACACATGATCATGAGGATGCTTAAATGGTTTTAAAGGAAAACAGTCATAAATCATATTTTTCAGTGCTGTTGTAAGTTTGAACAGTCATTGAACGAAGTGTTGTGAATTGAGGACAAGCTGAAGAGACTAGGATTTCGGTGAATATACATAAGCAGTATATGAGGCAGGCTGTTGTGCATGTCCCTATCCTTCACTTTCTCCAGTAAATATCAAGAAATCACAGATTGAATGGTACATGCTATTTTCTAATTGTAGGAATGAATTACCTTGTTATTATTTGTTCATGTCACATTAAGAGTTTCTGTTGTGTAGAGTAAGTGTTAGCAGTTCATATTATGTATTTTTTGTTTTTAAACAAAGCATAATACATATAAAGTGGTCAGGAAGAATATGAAATGAATATCTTAATTGTATGGCACTTACTACAAGCCTACGTTGAGAATTTGTCCCCTTTCACACAACTATGTTTATCTTCATGATTTGGCTCTGTTTTATTATTGTTGTTCATCATTGTCAAAATTCCTTGGTATTTTCATTGTTGTAATATGTATGAGTGAACCAAATAAGTCATCATCAATATACATGATCCTCTAGGAAATATTAAGTATTGGAATCTATATAGTATAGAATCTCAAATATCAAAATCTGTTTTAGTGTATCTTATTGTATGTAGTGTATATATTTTAAAAATTAATTGGTAATAATCATACAGAAGATTCCATTTTAAGATTCCATTAAACTATGATATTCTAAAGTTCATTTGAAATATACATAGGAACAATACAAGTGATACAAAGCAAGTAATTCATAATTTTGGGTAGTGTCTAGCCATAGCCTTTTGAAGCATTACTAAATAAATCATGAAATGGATTAAGTAGTAGTACTTGCAAAACTGCGATAACTGAAAGGACAACAGTATTTTCCAATATGACAGAACATAGTAATAGACAAAAGCTAATTCAGCCTCTTGTTATCCTGACATTTGCATTAATGACAAACATTACCTCTTCAAACCTGATTGACATTTCTTATTGTAACATTTATTTTCAGTGGCACTGAAGATGCAATTTTTCCTAACCTAATTTAAATGCAAATATTAACTCCTAACACAAAGGCATGAGTACACACTTAAGTGTCATCATATACAATGTGAATCATGGAAAAAACAAAAACAAAACAAAAATAACTGCCACCCCCTGTGAGCTATTTTGTTTTAAGCTGGAAACAACTAAACAGTTTGCATCTCATTTTTGCTGTAGTGTTTATGCTTACTTACAAATGTTCTCTGGAATTGCAGGTCAACTGATTATGGGACAACATATGAAAAGATGAATGACAAAGTGGGTCTGAAGACCATTTTGAGCTACCTTTATGTCTGCCCAACAAATAAACGCAAGGTAAATTAAAGAATATGGTTGCTTTTAATTATGTCATATTTGACTTGATTTCTTAGTTATTATTTACATAGCTGTGTTTGTATACATTCTACAGAAATAAAAACAAGCTGTTTAGTCTTTAAATTATTTTGGGACTTCCCTTTTTCAGTTAATTGCATATAGATGAATGGTAATCTTCTATCTAGAAAGTTTCTTGATAAATGATGATCTTTCATCTAGAAAGTGATTGTAATATAAAAGGTTTTGCTAAATTTAAGATGTGCTTAGATAACAACTCACTGGAATCTTAGCTTAAGGTAAAGGTAAAAGTTCCCCTCGCACATATGTGATAGTTGTTCCTGACTCTAGGGGGTGGTGCTCATCTCCGTTTCAAAGCCGAAGAGCCAGCACTGTCTGAAGACCTCTCCTTGGTCATTTGGCGGACATGACTAAATGCTGAAGGCACACGGAACAGTTACCTTCCCACCAAAGGTGGTCCCTATTTCTCTACTTGCATTTTTTACGTGCTTTCAAACTGCTATGTTGGAAGAAGCTGGGACAAGTAATAGGAGCTCACCCTGTTACGTGGCACTAGAGATTCAAACCCCTGAACTGCCAACTTTTCAATCAACAAGCTCAGTGTCTTAGCCACTGCGTCGCTGCTTAGCTTTAGCTGATCCAAAATTACAATGGAGAATATTTCCATTGTATTCCAATATTGGAAATGTTTGGCAGCTAAACTTCAGTGCAGCCACTTGACATGTTAATGGTACTGAGAATAGTATTACTCTCCAAGTCTGCAATTCTCTGCTCATATTAACTACCAAAAGGCCTCCAAACATTAATTTCCTGAATGAATCCTTATAAAATTAAACTAATACAAATACTATACAGCAATACATTAAGAAATGAAATACCTCAAAATAATATTATAAGCAAATAAGAAAAAATAAATAAAAATATTGCACTAATTCAATGCAGATAGCTAAAGGAGTAATTACTAACTCTCACAAGACTACCGTTGGTAGGCTTTCTCAAAGATTTGCAATCTCTATATGACCGAGAACTGCATTCCACTTGAAGCCTCCTGATAATGTTCAAGTGGGACTTCTGAACAGTATAAAAAGAGAGGGAAAAGATGTGGGAGGAGGAAACAGTAACAATGAAATGTTCATGCACTTTAATACAGTTTGCTGTTGAAGTTTTTGCTCGCTGGACATTAGAGGATAACACTGGGATGCAGATCTAAATGAGGCTGTGCGAAACAGAGGGAAAGAGAAAGTGCTGTTTCATAGAGTAGCCCAGGGTCAGACTTGACCAAGTGGCTGATGACAAAGATGAAGATTCTGGTGACGTTACATTAATTTCACAAATAAGATACATTTTAGAAAGTTTGATGTGAAGCTTTGTCCCATTCTAGAAGTAAAACAAGTGGAAGCCAATAGCTGGTAGAAAGTCTGAAATCATTTTTATTCCTGCCAAATAAGGATGAACTCATTATTTTTTTTAAAAAAGGCTCATTAAGATGTTCGAATGACATCTACAGAGACCAGATTGTATTTAAAGTTGTTTGCCTTTTAAGTGCTTCCAATAGTGAAATGAAAAGGATTTGACAAAATCCTGCAGAGAAAATGTATCCCAAAGCCTAGAGAGTTTTAATCATACAGGCACCCTACTGAGAAACAATTTGTAAAGGGTTTTTAATGCGGAAGTACTCATAAAAATCAGGTGGTTATATTTTTCTCATTTTCTTTACCTACGAACAGCTTACCTTAAAAGAGAAATTTGAGTTACCAAAAGAAAAGCTTTTAAAGAAAGCTAAAAGTATTTTTTTTTGGGGGGGAGCAGTTTCTGTAATACATCTACAGTTACATTGATGCATGGATATTAGATCAGATCAAATGAGAAATAAGGAAGCCAACGTTGCAGACCAATCAATAAGGTGACGCAGTGGTTAGAGTGCAGTACTGCAGGCTACTTCAGCTGACTGCTAGCTGCAGTTCAGCAGATTGAATCTCACCGGCTCAAGGTTGACTCAGCCTTCCATCCTTCCGAAGTTGGTAAAATAAGGACCCAGATTGTTGGGGGGGCAATATACTAACTCTATAAACTGCTTAGAGAGGGCTGTAAAAGCACTATGAAGGGGCATATAAGTCTAAGTGCTATTGCTATTGCTAAATTCCATAAATATACACAAACACACACAATTACTACTAATTTTAAAAACTAATGAAATAGTGACATGGAACTGAAAGAACAAATCAAGACATTGAATTACGAAAGTTAAAAACTTATTTTCCAAGTTTTCTATTTCTCTTTGATTGTTTAACCTCTCTAGTCATCTGTATTACTAATAGTTCATTTTTTGTATTCTTACTTATCAGATCCCTTTTAACTGATGTAATCACTGATGTAAATACTCATGCACGACACTCTTCCCTAATTCTTCAAATGTCCTTTGTAAAATATATGGTGTAATACCTTTTTCTGTTAATCCGTCTGTAAATGATCCTCTTCTCCATTACATAATTTACATTGTTATTCTGATGGTGACCATTTTTTCTCTAATTTGGAATCCAGAAAGGGGAAGTAAAATGTAAAAGACAGAAATAATAAATTGAGAGATGAAGGTGAACTAGACCAGTATTTCTTAACTTTAAGATATGTGGAGTTTTTTATTTTATTTTATTTATTTGTCAAGCATATATAAAATAACAGGTAAAAGTATAAAAATAATTTGAATACATGAAAAGAGTAAAAGTAAAAAGGAATATTAGGACAGGGACGGTAGGCATGCTGGTGCACTTATGCACGTACCTTACAGACTTCTTATGAATGGGGTGAGGTCAACAGTAGACAGTTTAAGGTTAAAGTTTGGGGAGTTTGGGGAAGAAACCACAGAGTCATGTAGTATATTCCAGGCATTGACCACTCTGTTACTGAAGTATTTTCTGCAATTGAGTTTGGAGCAGTTTACTTTGAGTTTGTATCCATTATTTGCTTGTGTATTGTTGTGGTTGAAGCTGAAGTAGTCATTGACCAGTAAGACATTGTGGCAGATAATTTTATGTGCTACGCTTAGGTCAGACTGAAGTCGGCTTAGTTCTAAATTGTCTAAACCCAGAATTTGGAGTCTGGTGGTATAAGGTATTTGATTGTAGGTAGAGGAATGGAGGACTCTTCTCGTAAAATATCTTTGGAGTCTCTCGATTGTATTTATGTCTGATATGCAGTGCGGGTTCCAGACAGATGAGCTGTATTCGAGGATTGCTCTGGCAAATGTTTTGTATGCCCTAGTTAGTAGTACAATATTAACAGAGAAGAAGCTATGCAAGATTAGGTTAACAACTCTTAGTGCCTTTTTGGCAATGTTGTTACAGTGGGCTTTGGCACTTAGATCTTTAGAAATGAGTACTCCAAGGTCTTTGACAGAGTGAGGGTCATCTACAAGGTCATGTCCATCTAATTTGTGTAGGTTCAGTTGTACATTCATTTAAGGTCCAATTAATAAGTGATAAGTTAAAGTCACCAAGAAAGATTATTGGGTGTGGGTAGGAGGCTGCCCATGTTCGATGTCGTAATCTGGGGCTTTATAACATAGTAAGAAATGAAATGTGATATTTAAGGACAGGTTTCAGACAATGGTCTCAGGAAGAGCAAGCTCCTGTATCACTTGAATATTTTTTAAAAGTAGGGACCTTTTGTAGAAGATAGCAACACCATCTCCTCTATGAATTTCTCAATCAGAACAGTAAACATGAGTATTTCTTACTGTGGTAATGGAGTCGGGAAGGAATGTATTCAGCCAAGTTTCACAGACAAATATAATGTCAAATATAGCTGTATTTAGTAAGAGGAGGAATTCAGGTATTTTATTTACAAGGCTTCTTGCATTAAGTAGCTTGCATTTAAGGTAAATACTAGTTGTTTTAGAGGAGGTTAGGGGTGTGTGTGCCTAGTTTTGGATGATGGGTTGAATGGAGGAGATTGGGTGGTAGGATGTGGGTTGTGGGACTTTCTTTTGTTACAGTCAGCACAGTAGTCGATGTATAAATCAGTATCTCCTTCGTCTTGACGTCTTTTAAGTTCCGATTGGAGTTCACGGGAGCGGATTCTTTGCAATATGGATAAGTCAGGATGTGAGTGAAGTTTGTTATGGCTGATGTTGGTTTTGGTGATGGAATTTATCACATGGATGAATATGTGTTTGATGGACTCATTTTTGCAAATAACTCTGCAAAATCATGAAGCCACCAAGCCATCGTTGTACCTGAATTCAGGGCCATCTCTTGAAATATCGATTATGTCATCAGGGGAGATGTTTGGTTTATGGGAGTTTCTTATAATGTTGTGAACCTTAGTGATATCATCAGATTCGTTGTTGTCATCCAGGCCAAATAAAATAGTGTTTGGATGTTTCTGTTCACGTTCAATGGCGTCTTTAATAAGTAAGGATATATTATTTGGTGGGTTGGTATTATTTGTGTTGATGGTTATTTGTGGTTGTGATTGAGATTTAGGTTGAGGTAGTTGTTGAATTGAGGTAGTATTTTGAGGTAGTAGTTGTTGAATTGAGGTAGTATTTTGAGCGTTTAGGTATTTATTTATCATTTCTATATCTTTTTTTCAAGAGATGCTAGACATGCTTGTAAACTTGCTTGTAAACTTGCTTGTAAAATTGTTTCAAAATATTTTATTAAGCGTTTATCTATGGAGTCAATGGATGTGGATGGGACATTTTGATTATCTAGCTTAGGTAAACATGAGGGACATAGAAAAGAAAATGTATCTGATGCTTGTATGAGATTTGCTATTTGTTTGGTTAATTTTAAACAGGTGAGATGGGCATAATTTGTCACATTCATGGCATTTAATGATATCTTCATTATTATTGATAGTTGTAGAACATTTAAAGCATGTACTGGAGTTGTCTGGGTCATTGTTGGTAGAGATATGCTTTTTGGGGGAGATTTTGTTTTGTTTTGTTTCATTTACTTTACCATTCTAAATTTTGCTCTTTGGGGTGAGATTTAACATCTTATTCTCAGTAATTTTGTGGGGGGAATTTAGTAAAGACCATGATTTGACAAACTTGTCCCTGTGATTCTGATCCTGTTGAGTCCATTCTTTAGGTGATACTTCACATGATTTATAATGACAGGCAAAACTTCATCTTTCTTTCATTAGTACATGACCCCAGCTCAGCCTGATGAATTTTATGGTAATATTCTTTAATCCACACAAAAATGTTTATTAGACATAATTTGATAAAATTTTGCATAGCAGCTGTCATTACTCATAAACAAATGACCTTGAATTCTACTAAAGGATATATACCTATGGGTTTCTTTACTTTTTTGTTTTGTTTTGTTTTGAAATGTCATTTTATTTTTGATTGCTTATGATTGATGACAGAATAGATGGATGAATTGGGTGATGGGAAGGGATCCAGATACTTTATTTCCTTTAGGAATCTTTGTCAATGCCATAATCACCACTTTATCAATAACTTTTCCCAGAAAGTGACAGTTAGAGAGACGACAGAAGATGGCTGGAATGAGAGATGTCTTTTTCAAAAAAGAGTTGACCTCAATCTCCCTCAAAAAAGCTCTCAGATCCATCCATTCACACTCTTTCTAGTTGCCTGAAGGAATAGGAGGACCCACGAGTGATTGAGTTCATGGAACTGAGTGTCTTATTCACTTCATCAAGGTCAGATAACATTACCAGAGGCAACTCCATTATCATATTGAATTTGTCCAACTGGTATCTAAATGAACAGGAAACTTTTTATATGCAAACAATTTCACAAACATGCCATAACAGCTCATCCGAGCATTATCTTTGGTACTGCTACTGAAAAAGAAATGAGTTATTTTTAAAAAGGCTATATCACCATTGGTAAGTGAAGCTGGCTTCCCCATTGACTTTGCTTGTCAGAACGTGGCAAACCATGATCACCTGACCATGGAGATGCTACAATAGTTGTAAGTGTGAAAAAAATCATCATAAGTCACTTTTTTCATTGCTGTTGTAACTTTGAACAGTCTCTAAATGAATTGTTGTAAGTCAAGGACTACCTCTATTTTAGGAAAAGCAACTGAAAAAAAAAAAAGCACTCAGGAGCAATTTTGTTCAATTCTGTGACTGCCTCTGAATTTCATAGGATGGCAGCTATGTGCTAGCACTGACTTGCAGGTCACTAGAAAAGTCTCCAAGCACAGTCAGGAAATCACCTGCATCCATCATTTGTTCTAATGAACCATTCAAATAGCTTTGGATGTTGAGTCATGGCAACTGGAGTTTCTTTTCTTTTTGGTTTGAAATGTTTTGCTGCTTATCCAAATAGCTTCTTCAGTTTGACCAAGTTGATTAGAGGGATCTCGTATATGTCCTCTAGGTAATTCAATTTCCTAGCCTATATAGGCTTGTTAGGCTCCTTAGGGTCATTAAGTGTAACCTCCCTGATGGACTTTTGAAGCGGTCTTGATCTTTCTGGGGATTGATGCAAGGGCAGCATAAAAAAAATGGGGGACAAATTGTGTCTGAGGTCTTCATCTCTACTGATGGAAGGATTTTCTTCTTTCATCATCATCCTCTTTTAACAACCCCATAATCCCTTGTGGGGTGGAGTCTGGGCAACTGAATGGAGCTGAGTGTTTACTGGCTTCCTGTAGACAATGCAGAGTTATATTCAGCAGATATAATCTCATCGTGCTCAGAGAAAGAGAAAAATCTGCTTCTACCTAGGATTGAACTCATAGCTTCCTGATTGTGAGGCGAGGACTCCACATCTGGGCCACCACACCACTCTAAGGATTTTCCTCTTTAACATAAATAAATTTCTTTCTCAAAGCATCTATCTTTGCTGTCCAAAATGTGAACATTATGATCCACAGAAAAAGTATCCTTTTTCTTCTAGGTGAAAGTGTACTGCTGTTTCTGATCCTATCATGTTGCTGGTTCTGGTCTTTTGGTGTTGGGTCAGTATACCTTGTATAAAGGCTGCTTGATTTTAGGATTTAGGAACAACAACAGCACGCGCGCGCACACACACACACACACACACATTATCCACAGCCTCCAAAACAGACTTAGAACTTTCTAGCCTAAAGCCTTCAAGAAAAGCTATATTTTTAATCCCTAATAGAAGGCTATCAGCTTGACTATAAGGTATTAAAAGTAACATAAGCATAGTAAAAGCATTGATGGTAATTTACTTAGTAAATATGTAAATCTAGGCAATCATGTGTTCATATAATAGTACCCTCAGTACATTTCCTAACCAAATAATTCCTGCAATGAGCTGAAGTTTTTAAAATGGACAAATTTTTATAGCAAGTTGGTGATTAGGAATTTTTTTAATGTCAATTATAATTGCCTTAGTTTCAAATCAAGGCATTTTGACTTCAGGAAGTTTTAGCAACACAGACCTCTCCCGAGTACTAATACAGTTATTAAATGCTGGAAGAAAGCCAAAATTCAATTGTATCTTGGTATTATTTCATCATTATTCATGATTTAATCAGGATACTGAATATGGTTTACATCCTTATTCAGATTTACTTATTGCTATTAAAATTGTTTCCTACCATGAAAATTTTCAACTAAGATTATTCAGAAGTGCACATTGTTGCTGTCTGAATGTTTTTATATCATTTCACATTATGAATAAAAAATTACCCATTTATATTTACTCTATTTATAGCAAAAATATGGAAAGATTGAAAGCAATTGGGATCAGAACAGATTTAATGAAACTATCTTTGCGTTCAAGAATTTTTTTTGACTCTTTTCTTGAATTCAGTTTATTTCCTGAATTCAATTTATTGGAAAGAAACAAATGCAAAGAGAGTGAGGTAGGCAGGAACTAGAAGATTCATGTAGTATGGCATCATTATGGTTATTCATAAAATACTGTAAAGTGAAGACTGAAAATGGACACTTGGTGAAAGCTCAGTGAATCTGGGTATGATCTGCATCTGGAGAAGAAGCCATCTGAAGCTACTAGTGACAGGCCAAGCCACTTTTACTAATTACTTCAAAAATACTTTATATTTTTTCATATTGTCAGAAATGAGAGTAAATTTGTGTAAATCTTTATAAAATTGAAGTAATTTTAGTGTGATTCAACTTAATCATGTTGTTAGTCACAAAGTCATATCCAACCCATCATGATCCCATGATCAATGTTCCTCCAGGTCTTCTACCATCCCCCAGAATCTATTTAAGCTCACACCCATTGCTTCAGTGATTCCATCCAGTCATCTCATTCTCTGTTGCCCTCTTCTTCTTTTGCCCTCAATCATTCCCAGAATTAGGCTCTTCTCTAGTGAGTCCTTCCTTCTCATTAGGTGGCCAAAATATTTGAGTTTCATCTTCAGGATCTGGCTTTCTAAAAAGCAGCCATGGTTGATCTCCTCTAGGACTGACCGGTTTGATCACCTTGCAGTCCTAGGGTCTTGCAGCACCATAGTTCAAAGGCCTCAATTCTTTGGCACTCAACCTTACTTATGGGCCAACTTTCACAGCCATACATTGCAACTGGGAAAACCATAGCTTTGACTATATGCACTTTTGTTGGCAGGGTGATGTCTCTGCTTTTTAGATTTATATGGCATAATGTTTTTTAGTAAAATGGTAAAGTATGGGATAGATTATGCTAGTATTAGATAGAACCACAGTTGGTTGAATGACTGCATTCAGATTTTGTCTGTTAACAGCAATTTTCCAGATCCAGTAGATTCCAAAACTCAGAGCCATTCTATCTTGCTAGGGTTAAGTTATAACTGATTCCTCCCCAACCATATCTTTATAGCCACAAGCCCCTGGGTAAGAGCTTGAATGGCATCATGCATCCAGAAGGGTAGAAATATACAATTGAATATCATCAATGTGCTCATCATACTGCATCTCATGCTACTGAATGACTTCACTCTGCAGCTATATGTCAATATTAAATAGAAGGGATGAAACAACTGAGCTTTAGGGAATCCCACATTGGATCTTGAATTTCCACTTTTCTACCAATACCCTGGAAATAATCTTGGAGGAAATAAGAGAACCACTGTAAAACAGTACATTCCCACCCCACTAAGCCAACTCCAGAAGAATACTCTGGCTAATTATATTAAACAACTCCAAGAGATCCAGCTAGGAGGATGCAATTCAGAGTGCTCTGAAGTTCATAGGCTGCCACTCTTTCAAAAACCTTCCCTGAAAAGGAAAGGTTGAAGCCTAGACAAAAGTTGTCCAATGCAATTAGGTCTAAGGATGGCCTATTGAGAGGGGTGTGAACTACTGACTCCTTTGAGGCTGCTGGATGGATGTAAATATTCCCCAACCCTAGATCAAACTGCCACCATCCCTAGTCAAAAAAGCAGATGTAAAATGTGATCAATGTTGTGAGTTGGGGCACTACATAGATTTGATCAGGTTCATGGTTGCCGTGGTGGAATGAACTACTGAGTCATTGTTGAATCCAGGCCCAGAGAAGACAGATTGAAATCTATCAAGAATATCAATCAAAGGAACTTCATCACCAACTCAGGCACAGTGGCAAGGAATGCAAAGTCATGCATCCTACTGTTACGTCTATTATAGCATTACAGTAACAGAATCTTGAAAGCCTGAATGTGCTCTCTCCCCTCCCTCCCCGTTATCTTTGTAAGAACAAGGAGTCTGAGACGTTTGGCCAGGTTACATTTCTGGCCTGGACTCAGATTTCTTTTTTATGACCATTGTCATATTTGTGGTGTCTTCTTCTGGTCCTTAAGATTATTTCTTCTTTTCATTACACCAGATGACAATAACCACATACCCACCCAAGCCCAGAGTGGTGGCTAATGCAATACTCAAAGCCCAGAAGGGCATATTTCTCAGAAAGAAACCATGTTGTGTCCAACCATGTTTCTGTAATGTATATTGGGTCAGTCCTCATTAGATCATTAAAAATGGATGAGGTAAGCTTTATTACAGACCACATGAGCAGGAACAACCAGAATCCAGTGTTTCCCACATTCCAGAAACCAAGTCTTGAGGCTGAGCATAGGGGGCTGCACTGTGGTACCGGTTACATTAATTGAGTCTGCCTTCTTTGAGAGCATCTCAAATTCTGGGACCCACCATATCTCCCAATGTCCATCACCACTTCAATGTTGTCACCCACTTCTATTGCTTAGTAGCAACCAGCTCCCTCAATCCCACACCTTTCCACTTCCAGGCCAAAAGTGCCCATCTCCACCTCACTAACACATTCCTTTGGGGCAGGGAGGGAAGGGAATAGAACCTGAGCACTAAATGCTTCTATCAAGCATTCAACATCTATGATTCAGGTAGCACCTTCCTCTCACACTACACATTCACTCTAGCCTGGTCTATACTTTTCTTCTACTAGAGTTCTTCAAACAGACTGGATGATCATGGACTAGAGCTGGACTAGGTGAAATTCCAGCTTCTTTTCAATTCTATGATTCTATGAATGTTTACATTGGTGGGTTTTCTTTTTGAGAGAAAACTATTCAATGGATGCAAGCAATTTTTAAAAGCAACGCACATATAACTCTAGAAAAAGATTCTAACTTTTTGGTGCAATTAACATTCTAAGATAAAACAACATTTCATCTTGGTAGCTGAGTTAAGAGCCGCCTATAATGCATTTCAGAAAGTGAGAAAATTTTTTGATATCACCAGAGAGATCTTCCTAAAGTCAAATAAAGCGAGTGCCTTTTGAAGAGCTGAGTTGAAAGAGGGGATGATTCTTTGCATGCTGCAGCATCCCTTTCACTGTCACTTCAGAACTGTAATTTTTGTGAATCTAATGGTCTTCTAGAGAGGGACAATTCTCTTATTAAACTTACAGAGGAACATAAGAATGAAAGGTTTAGCTGGAAGGGCCCATTTAGGACTCTGAATCAAATCTCCTATTCAATGCAGGAATCCAGTTTAAGCCACTGTAAAGCTCAGGCGACCCAGTTTCTTCTTGAATATGCTCATTTCCACACTGTTTTTTATGGCCTCTTCTAGAGTTATCCAATTATTGTTGAGTCTACATAGTAACAAGGGGAGGCTTTATATCTTCCAGTAATAACTGGCTGATGCTAGATGTTGTAAGTGACCAGAGAAGAAAAAAAAATGAAGTCTGGGGAAAGAGAGAGTTTATTATCTTCCTAAAGAATTGGTTCCACTGTCAAAATGCTTTTATAATACTCTTCTCTTGATGTTTAAATGAAATGTGCCTTCTTGCTACTTAAACCCATTATTACATTTCCACATTCTTGTGTAATGAAAAATAGGCCATAGTCTCATGTGTATGAAAATACTCTGGGTACATCAAGAGTGTTTTCCTACCCTCCTTAGTCAAGCATTTCTTATATTCCCATTATTTCATTGAAACAGTTCTGATTTGATCTGAGTGCTTTTTAAAGTGGGGTGACCAGATTTGGACACAATATTCAAGTATGACTAGCAGAAAGTACAATTGAAATGTTTCTTCCTGTATTTCCCATATTCTGGAAAATATCATGGATTGTAGTAATACAACTTAAATTTACATTTGCCTATTTTTGAGCAATTATATAAATTTCATTTATGATCTGCTCCAACTACACTATCTTTTCACATCTACATATCTAGCAAGATACAATGTATCTTTCTTGGATATTTGATTGAGGGTGAAGGTTTGTTCTCCAAGCTTGTGGGTTGGTTTCTGAACATTTCATTATCAGGCTAGGTAACATCTTCAGCAGAGTTTAGGGGATGTCAGTGTTCTTCTTTATAAGGACTTCAGTGTGGGTGTGTCAAGTGAGGGTCTTGTCATGAGTCATTTTTGAGTCATCAGTAAGTTTTGATTCCTTTTTTATAAATACATGTTTATCTCTTCTGTATTGTATTTTGCTATTTTCTTATAATTTTCTGACATATCAAGATATATTCCTTAATTGTGGGCAATTCTACCCAGTTTTGTATCATCTACAAATTTAATAAAATTCCCTGTTCCACCTCTCTCCTTCAAGTCACTAATAAAAATATCGAAGAGTGCAAGATCTAGGACGAAGGCTAGGGGGGCCTACTTGATGTGACTCTCTAGTTTGATAGTATGTTCAACATTCATGAATGGCTTCATTTCTCATTTGAGATCTCCCTAGTAGAGGTGGCATTGTAGCCCAAATTACTAACCAAGAACTGAGGATCTATCAACATTTTCAGCATTTCAGTGCTACATAATGAAATTCATTTGGACCCAAAGTGAATCACTGATAATGTTTAAAGAGTTCTTTCATCACATCTCTATCAGCCTCATGCTATAGTTTTGTTGGCTCATCATGCTTGTTTGATGGGACTATAGCCCTCTTCTGCGTAAAGAATAAACTAAAATAAAAATTCATGATTTTTTCTTTTTTTTCCCTTGAGGCTGGGACATCACCTATTGGTATCTTGTTATGGCCAGTAAGAATTTCAATTGCTTTAAATATTTTTTGTTCTTTGTTCTTCCATCATGTTAATGTTCTTGGCTGTTGCAATTCTGACTATTTGTCTGAACAAGTCCCTCCTTCTTACCTTATTCTAAATTATTATTATTATTATTATTATTATTATTATTAAATAATATTCTTCATACCTTATTCTTAAAATAATAGAAGCTATTATAAAATAATAACTTCTATTATTTTAGTTGTGTGTTATTTTGGTAGTCAGTTGTCACTGAACTACTTCTGCAGCAATGTTTCCTCTGTTAGTTCTACTCATTGGGATTGTTTCATATAATGCTTTTAGTAACTGACTTTTTCTTCCTGTTACTTTCTTTGCTTCCATGAAATTCTAATTATTGTTTCTACTTTTTTAAAATCAGTTCTTTGGATTCCAAGGAATATACTTTCCTAACATAGCTTTTGTTTCTTTAATATTAAGGATTCTGAGCATGGCATGATCATGTTCCCTCAGAGTAACCATCACCATTCATTTCATAAATTTTTCCTATTAATCAGCATCTAATTAAAGATAGCTAAATCCCTTGTTCCTTTCTCTAGTTTTAGGAAAAAACTAACTTGTTAACAAGATGACATTAGTCTGTTTTCTTTTGGGTAAGCTTAAAAGGCCACATTCTTACTTGACCCAATCAACCATTAACCCAAATATATTTTCTTACCAACTTATAACTTAGTCAAAAGTTGCAGTTTTGGAATTATAAAAGCCTCATTTTATTCAGGCAATGTAGAGTGCCCTGTGAATGCTTTAACCAGAATCTTATTGGAAAGTCTTCATGATGTCACTAGTACTATCACTAGGCATGGCATAGACACTATAGCTAATCAGTTTTGGAAAGTGAATTTCATGCTACTAACTCTTGCAGTGTGCCTTGCATCTCTCTATGGGAGATACTTCTTTTTCTGCTACTTGTTCTCTTTACTTTTTCTTGGTTCTCTGCGTAGGCAAAATGAGTTTAATAATACCACTAAAGAAATGAATGGGTAGGGTTAATATTTGCATGAAAGACTACCTTTTGACTGAATAAATTAAATCATTTAAATTTAAATTGACTGGTCAAATATTTTTTTTTGATGTTTCCACACACATTATTTATCATTGATCCAATTAAGAGTATTTTTGGGGGGAAGAGGGAAGAAACTGTTGGAAACTTCACCAAATATCAAATATGTCAACTGAATTGTCAAATAGACATTATGATCCCTTAATACTAATATATCTTCATCTTCACTGGAGTTAAGTCATTGCCTATACCAATTCAAAATGCTGGTATTATATGCAAAGTTTTCTCATAGTTCAACAACACAGAAATATTCCTAATTCTGCACTAAGTTCAATTTTGAAGGCCCTGATTCATACTGAAGCAGTAATTAGCCTCTCAAATTTGGAATATCTCCCTAGGATGTCATGCCTGGTGAATGCTTTACTGTCTTGTCATTGTCAGGCATTGATTTCCAGGGGCTAAACTTTTAATTTCAATGCAAATGCTCCATACTAATGATGAAATGTGGTTTTTAGAATCAACTTCATCAAAAGGCTACATAAAATTCCTGGATTTCTCATCTATCCAAATAAAACAATTTCATTTTCAGATGACTAATAGCCAACAACTTTACAATTGAGGGTAGAATTTGTTGTTTGCATTATATATATTGTATTTCACTTTGACGAAATACTTCTTTGTTCATTTTCCAAGGTTTTAAAGGAGTTTTCTTCACTTACTGCTTCATTTTTAATCTATTTTTCATTTGAATATCCAAAGTCTCTAAGTAAGTTACATGAGAGGAATGGCCATATTGCTGGCCAATATAAAAAGCTGAAGCTGTTTCAGGATGCCACATAAAAAGCGGATACATTCTGAAGAGAATTAGAGGCCACATCTCATTGGCCTACTATTGGTGTGATTGGATAAATTGTTAAACCATTTTGTTTCATTTTGGTTGATGGTGTAACTCCAGTTGCTAAATGAGAGACATATAATTTTGATAAATAAAATGTAAGTTCTCATAATTAATATAAGCATGACATTTCATATGCCTGCAATATAATTTTAAAAACCTGGCATAAGTGACTTAAATTGTAAGATGAAGATAACTTTAGATATCTAGAATTATATTTCTAGATTTTAACCAACCTTTCCCAACCTTGAGATGTGTAGATCTCAATTCTCAGAATTGCTGGTCAGTATGACCATGGCTAACAATTCACAATGAGATTATATCTGCTGCGAACTCAGCATTGGAGACAGCACGGGCATCCGGCCAATACACATTCAGTTCCATTCAGTTGCTCCAACTCCACCCCTATGCAAGGGATTACAGGGTCATTAAAAGACAAAAAAAATGACTATGGTTAACAATAGGTGAGACTTAAATACATGTTGAAGAAACTATGTTAGAAAACCTTGGTTTAGTTTATGACAAAATAAAACCTTTTCAGACTTAAAAAACCTCCAAACACTGCACATGCTTGTACTACATTTTTGTAGTTTTAAAAATTATTGCAGGGCAATGTTTTGCCACATAAGATCAACTGATACTCATTTGGCCATATTAAAATGATTAAGGCAGCAGAGATTAGGTATGAATACTGCAGGAAGGTGAGACCTATTTCATCAAACTGCCCAGGCACTTGATGGACCCAGTGTACTTCAGATGGAACTTTGGGTTCATCCCCAAAGCTCTGGGACATGGTTTAGCTGAGGCCTTGGTTGTGACTTGAAAGGAACACAAGACTGGGCCTTGGACCAGATTGCTTCTGTGCAGACTCTGTGTGGTCACAGATCTCTTACAGCTATTTGGTTTACCAAGGAGTTCTGAGAGATGAAGAAACACAAGTGATTCCTAGAGTGCAATGAAAGATGAAGAGCGAAATTAGTTGAACACAAATTGAGCCTTCATTAGGACATATATCTTTGTTTGTATTATATCTGCAGAGAGCCAGCTGGTAGCCCTGTTTCAGGTGATCAAATTTCTAGTGTAGAAGAGCACTTGTGGAGATGCTGCGAGGAGAGATCTTGGCATTTGTCAGATAAAGTTGTTCAACATTGCTCAGACTGTAGCTGAACAGATCCTTGAAGTGACCAAGGCATGTCTCACCCAGGGATAGGTTTCAAAACCCATTGCTACCGGTTCACTCGTGGGTGCTCACTCATTTGCACCCATGATGCTTCTACGCATGTGCAGAAGTGCCCAGATGGGTGGGTAGAGCCACCCGCCACCACCACTGGTTCACCCAATCAGGTGTGAACCGGTAGCAAACAACCACTAGTCTAACCTTCATTGTCTGGGGAGGTTTTTGACTCTCTCATTACTTGATTCTGAGGTTGATTATGAGGAAGAGGAGAAGGCCCTTGCTCTTAGGAGCTCTGGCAACAGGATCCTGGCTCAATAGCCCTCCTCCTTGTCAAGCCTCCAGGGCAATGACATGTGGTTGGCTCCAGAGATGGGTTTCAGCCAGTTCCTACCAGTTCTTGTGAACCGGTAGTAGAATTTTTGAGTAGTTCACTTTAAATTGACAAGTCAAGAAGCAGCTGCTGGAAGGAGGTTTTTACTTGCAGAAGTGAAGTGACATTCAGCAGTTTGTTTCTGGGTCAGCTGAAAAACAAACTGGATAAGAGGAGGGATTCTTATATGGTTCTAGGTTTTTGAAGTTTCGGGGTTTGTGCAACATGGGCTTTGTGTTTCTAAAAAGGTTTGGGCAATTTCCATTGTGAAATATCCTGTATTGAATGAGTTTTCTGACTGCTAGTAAATGGAGCCAAACCTCTGGCTTCCACGTTCTATTATCTCTAAGCACAGGTAGCTGTTTTCTTCTTACAAAGTTTCCTTTATGCAGCTGGCAGGAATGTGGAATAAGCCTCAGGCAGGTTCCTTTGTTAGCAGCTTGATTTTTCCTTGCTTTTCTGGAAGCCTTTTCTTATGAATAATATTTTATTTGGGGAAATTAAGAGGGGGGAATTTGATTCCTTCCCAGAGCAGATTAATGGGATGGGAAGGGAATAGGGATTTTGAAGTAACCTTTCCCTGTCATGCCCCCTAAGCCACACCATGCCCACCAAGCCATACCCACAGAACTGGTAGTAAAAAAATTTGAAACCCACCACTGGCTTGGCTCCAAGTAGTGTTTAATGTCTCTTTGTGAGAGGAGATAGTTCTACCAGTCTTGAAAGAAGCAATGATACATCCCCTTGTCAAAAAATTATCCTACATGGACTTAACCATGTAGGATAAGTCTTATCCTGTCTGCAACTTCCCTTTTAAGGGAAAGTTGTTAGAAGAATGGCAGGCAATCAGCTTCAGAGGACTTTGGGTGAAGTGGATTATCTAGATTCTTTTCAGTAAGGGGTCCTGGTGGGTTACAATAAGAAGGCAGCATTGGTCGAACTTATACATTTGTATCATGCCTTGATCTCTGAGCAGGGTGAGAAAGACTAGATCACTCTAGTAAGACTCTTCCCATTAACAGAATTGCAAGGGGATATTGGAGGTCTTCTAGTCTAACCCACTGCTCAAGCAGAAGATATTTAAGCAAACTTATGTAACTTTCTCAGCCTTCCTTCTAAGTAATTAAAAATAGTATCTTGCTTCCAAAACAGTGGCCAATTATGGTAAATGGCAATAAATACTGCATTAGTGAACTAAATAAAAAGAGAGACCAGAGAAATAATAGTAAAAGCAGTTGATTTATAGCAATAGTAATGTATGGTTAGTGTTTCGGAAAAGGATTTTATGACTGTGGTGAATCCAAGTCTCTCTTAAACCCACAAATTAGCTTCTGTTCTGCTGGAATCTAATCATCTGCCATATTAAAGCAAGAGTCTAACAAGGTAGGGTGAAACTGTATATTTGAATCTGGAGATATAATTTAAAGATATGACAGACATTTAGGGGAACATCAGGTGTCTCAATGCTCAGTGTTTTATGAGATATACAATAGATGATAAAAATGTAAGTTAGACAGCTAGGTAAAAACATAGTAATTTCATTTTAGCCATCTGTTCAGTGACCCAAGATAACCCAGTCACTTTAGCTATTAAAGGACCCAAGGGCTATCTAAGACAGCACATTATAAAAAGGAGGACCTGCAACAAACTGCTGCAAGAATTTGAATGTAACCTTTCTTCAATTACTACCTGTAATTGATATAATTGTAACAGCAAAAGAAGAATGGAAGATTTGATGAAGTTAAGAAGAGTCAAGGAGTAAAGGAATTTAAATATTCCATTATCAAGTAAATCATCCAAGGTACAAGATATTTGTCTGGGAACTAGGTATCTAGTATCTTAAAAATCAGCTGTTCCCATAAAGCTACACAGATAATTAAGATTTTCAATAGAATCCTTGCTTGAAAAGCCTGTACCACTAGGCTTAATTTGATGATTGCCTAGTCTAAAATTTTGCATGGCATTCTGTATTTGGCATATGTTTTCTCATGCTATTGTGTACTAGTCACCATTTCAACATTACTTAAAAAAATGTGATAGATTCTTCCTAAAGCACATTTACTAATCTATGGTTTAATTTGTGCAGTTGTTCTGAGAAAAGGTATATTTGAAAGCTCCCTAACTATACATAAAAATCATAGAGCCATGACCAGTATTCTTCAAACTTTTGTGTATGGCCTTGAATAGAGTTAGATTTAGAAGATTTAGATTTAGAGTAACTTTATTGGCATACATTATTTATTTATTTTATTTATTTATATTTATATTTATAGACTCAGGGCGGCTTACAAAACATTAAAAATATTCCAAAGATATAACAGTTAAAAATATTAAAATTTAGTTCATTAACTTCATTAAAATGAAGTTTTGTTGTTAACAACTCTCAAAGGGTCACTACCTCCAATATATGCTACATAAATATAATAAATAAATAAATAAATAAATATGCATATACCCACATACATTATATGACACAGAGAAACAATACAGTCTAGTTCAGATGTATACATGTACATGGTGAGAAAAACAAATGTTGCAAGTTTACCAGACAAATGGCATAGAGAACAAAGCTGTTACAGAATTTGGTAGTCCTGCTAGAAATACTTAGAAACCTCCTCCCAGATGAACAACAGAAACAGTCCATAAAGTGGTTGTGTGGTGTCTCTAACAACGCTTTGACCTCTAAGCACATAGCGCTTATAAGCAGTACCTGAATAACGGGAACCAAGCTTCATATAACCTTCTTGGCTGTCCTTACCACTCTCTGTATGGAGAGTGCCTTCTATCTGAGGCACTGTTGCCACCAAACCAAACTATGATGCAGTTTGTTAAAATGCTCTCAATTGTGCCTCTGTAAAAAGTGGCCAGGATAGAAGGAGAAAGATGTGCTTTCCTCATCAGACATAGGAAATGCAGGCACTGGTTTACACATTTCACTAAGGATGATGTGTAGGGAGGCCAATTCAGATTGTTAATTACCTAAACCTCCAGATACTTAATACTGGTGACCACCTCTACATGTGTATCCTTGATACTGAGTGGAGCATGACTATCCTGGTTCTTTCTAAAATCTACAAATGAATGGATTCATATCAGGAAACAGCCAAGTACTGATATTCCTGCTTAATTTTCAAACCCTGAAAAAATTTGCAATTTGCTGAAAGTAGAGTGAATCACAAACATCCACCTGTTTAAAAGCTTTCTTGAATTGCTACCATCCAAAGTTCATGCTTTGCTCAGAGTTAGAACCCTGGCTATGTGAAGTTGATTCTTAGCTTAAAGATAACTCTGATTTTATATATTCTGGTTTGTGTGTGTGTGTGTGTGTGTGTGTGTGTGTGTGTGAGAGAGAGAGAGAGAGAGAGAGAGAGAAAATGGGGAGGGAGAGAAAAATTTTCTTTAACAAACAATTATAAAGGTTGATAGTAAGTTTCATTCATTCCTGATGGTCCATACTATGACACAATACATTTTGGAAAATTATATGCCATTCCCTTTCTATTAAAACTCTTGTTAGATTTGTTTAAATTGTAAGAGAGAACTTGTTTTCATTTTATTGTTTTCAACCACTCTTATTCAATTATGTAGAAAATAAATTGTTTATTTCTTAAATTAAAATATCTCTCCAAAGGTCTGTAGTGAGTCTGTGATTTCAAATCAGGAAGTACAGGATTTCAGAAGATTATAGGAAATAGGAAGATAAATGATTTTTTTTTTCATTTGCAACAAAAAACAGTATTAAAAATAATAACTATGAAATTCAAAAGTCATTCTGATGGCAATGCCCTATTAATGAGATTGGATGAGGATGAAGCCTGATGCACAGAGGAAGAGATCTTTCAGAAAACCTGGAGGATAGATTTTGACACAGCACTACCTTGGAGATACAAATAGGAAGTAGAAGGGGATGTTGAATAGTTTTCTAATTAACATGTGTCAAATGATCTAATATAAAGCAATTGATAAAATTAATTGAAAGATACATGTATACTGCCCATCATTCTATGCTCTCTTGGTATAAGCAAGAATTAGAAGGCAATTAATTGTATTTATACTGGCTACCTACCAAGGGCTCCAAGCCAGTTTCTGAATTAGAATGCTAGAAAATATAAAATTGATCTTGCATCTGATGGCATGAGATCTGTGAACTAAGCTACTATTCTTCTGCCATCCCATCTGGTCACATAGTCCTTTAGTAGCCCCTGTTCAAGTTGATTCTCTTGAGTCATTGGTAGGCTGTTTAGAAACTGATGGTCTAGGCTTCTAAAGAAAAATAAATTTTTAATCTCAAAATAAATAGAAAGACTCTCAAAGAGAGCTTAATATCAAAGTATTCAGCTAAGATCAAAGTATATACTAGGTTGCTAGTAAGCAGTTAGGAAAGAAAATTGCAGGAACTTCCATCAACAGCAATCATATATACATCTGAAATGACAGTTCTATATTATCACTGAACTATAATAATTTGTTTGCTGTCTACTTATGTCTTTCATGATCCAATCTGTTTTTTAATACCTATGTTGTAAAATTTAATGGGCAAGTTTATTCTTTAGCTCTTGAATAAAAATCTTAGATTTGAGCAAGTGATCCTATGCTGATCAGGCAGTTTTTATTCCAAGTGGTGGGCTAGATAGATAAAATAGATGAAGGCTGGGCAGGATGTTTTTGCCAATAAAAATCTTAACATTTCTCATCCAAAGAATCCAAGTTCAGTTGCAGGTTTGTTCATATACATCTGGATCAATGGTGAGTTTCAAAAAATTTTATTACCGCTTCTGTGGGTATGGCTTGGTGGGCTTGGCATGGCTTGGTGGGCAGGGGAAGGACACTGTAAAATCTCCATTCCTCCCAACCCCAGGGAAATGTTACTGCAAAATCCCCATTTCTTCCCAATCAGCTGGGACTTGGGAAGCAGAAAATAGATGAGGGTGGGGGCCAGTCAGAATTTTTACTACCGATTCTCCAGAACTGGTCAGAATTTGCTGAAACTCACCTCTAATCTGGATTGGAGTGGTGTGGGGAGGAACTTCCCCAGACTCGGATGGTATGCAATTTGGGGGCCTTCTTGGCTTCACTGCTCCTGCTTGAGGAGCAGGTGGCAGCTGTGGCTAAGGAGGCCTTTGCACAGGTTTGTCTGGTGCACCAATTGCACACATTCCTGGTCTGGGGTCACCCATGCTTTGGTAACCTCCCATTTGGCTTACTGCAATTTGCTCTACATGGGACACAGCAGCGTATACAGTACTTCCCTGGGAATTATAGTAACGAAATTGTATACTTGATTATTCACATAATAAGAATTGCACAGAATTGGAAAGGTAAAGAGATTCCTGCAGATGAAAATGTGATTAAGAAAATATTGGAATGTGAAGAAATGAATAGGTTAACACTTGCAAATAGAGAGAAGGAAGAATCTGAATATATGGGATTTATTTTATCAATGGTTAGAGAATAAATATGAAAGTAATGTAAAGTTAAATAAATTAAGAAGAGAAATGTTATGATAATAGATATATTAGGTATTAAGAATTAATAGTAAACTAAGAGTAGATATAAATAATGAATATGGTGGTAAGCTTTGTTATGACACCAAAATTTGTATCCAGATGCACACTGTTTAATGAATGATGGAATGTTTTGTATTAAAAGAAAATATTTTTTTTAAAAAAAGTTTGCAGTACTAGAGGCACTAGGTTTGCCCATGTAACACTTCTATTGCACAAGCTACACTTGCTTTTAGTTTGTTTCCTAGTGCAATTGTTGGTCAACAAAGGAATTGGTCACCAAATTTGAAACCTTATATGGCACAGGGCCATACTACCTGCAAGTCTGCATTTTCCTAAAGTCATCTACCAATCACACCAAGTCAGATAAGATGGGCATGGTCCTAGTCCCTTCCCCTAAATATTCTCATCTGATGGGACCTCGAAAGCGTGCCTTTTCTGTGGCAGCCCCTGCACTATAGAACGTATTATTCCCTGAAGTCCAGCAGGCCTCCATCCTTTTAACCTTCACAAGTCTTTAATGATCTGGCTTTCCCCCCAAGCATTGGGAGACTAGACGCTGATATGTTTGCTTGGATTGCTGCCAGGTTTTTGTTTTTATTGTTTTTTTAAATGTTTTGTTTTAATTGAGTGGTTTTCAGGTTCTAAATTAATTTTGGGGGGAGTCTGGGACCACCCAGAATTTTCTGATGGATGGGGCCTATATATAAAAGGAGAGGGAGAAGGAGAGGGAG
>JANHFM010008083.1:247714-261658 GCA_032468115.1 Grayia smithii
AGACAAGGATAGAGAAAGCTTGAACAGCATTCTTCAAAATGAAAAAGGTTTTCTGCAGTCACAACATAAGCCTAAAACTGAAAATCAGGCTTGTCAGATGTTATATCTTTTCTGTCTTGCTTTACGGAGTAGAGAATTGGTCTCTGACAGAAAAGTTGAAGAAACTAGAAGCATTTGAAATGGGGACTTACAGACAATGTTACATATAAGCTGAGTTAACAAAATCACAGATGAGGAGGTGATAAGCCACCTTGGAAAGCAAAGGGAAATAATCAAAGCCATTAAAAAGCAAAATTTAGAATATTTTGGACATGTGATGCGACACCCAGAAAAATAAGGCATCCTTCACTTAATCCTTCAGGGAAAGATTGTAGGCAAACAAGGTCCAGGCAGAAGAAGAACATCATGGCTTTAAAACCTAAGGGACCGGTTTGGACAAAACTCAGCAGCACTTTTTCATACCACTGTCGACAAAAATAGGATTGCCAACATGATTGCCAACATCCGATGACAGATATGGCACAAGAAGAAGGTGATGAGGATGTTGAGATGGTCTGGGATTGTGATTTTTCTACTACTTGATATGATTGACCCAGCTAAAGATACTGGTTTGTGTGTGTGTGTGTGTGTGTGTGTTCTTTGACTTTCACAATTATCAGCATATATCAGTAATGTTATATTACTGATTATTATCAGTAATGCAGTAAAGCATCAGATCATGCTTCTTGGCTTTTGCCAGGGATCACTTTTTCCATGTAGGATTCTAATTGAATTGACACTAAAGTGATCATCTGCCTCCAGCATCTTCCTATATCAGACCAATATAAATGCCTGTATGCTGTAGCTGGGCAGCTGGAATAATCTTCATGCCTTGGGTGATCCTGCTGGCAGTATGTACTGTATTCTTTGACTCCTGGATACTAGGAGTACATCCTGGTTCTTTGCTCATCCCACCCAGGAACACTCCACTACTATGATACAGTAAGGTAGCACAGCAGGATTCGCAGTGGGGGGGAGGGGGAGGAAGCGACCTTATATTGCTTTCATTTTTTAATGCTTTATACCTTTTTACACTTTTTATGCTTTATACATAACAACACAACTTATCACAACATCTGATACCTAATTAATATTGACAAGCCCACTGAATTGTGGATTATCAACATTATCTCAACACCAATTTTTGGGAAGTTTACAGTATTGGTTTCTGCTTTTTCAAATAACTGCTAATGAATTTAGTACTTCCTCATTAGTTTAATTTATTAATACCCCCACTTACATCTTCCTGAAATACATGGAGTGTCCAACTATGTAGAAACCATATACATTAATTTCTACAGAAATGCAAGTTTTTAAAGTGGTCCTTTCCCCCCATTTCCTTCAACTGCTATGAGTCAGGTTAAGGATGGCTAGATCTGGGTTTGAAAGAACCTTGGGTGACTGCCTTCGAGTAAGCTGTTGTGACAATGCTAACCAGCATCATTAATTGTTAAAAGAAAGGAAGTGTATTTTAAAAGGGGAAATGTAATTCACATTTCCAAAAAAAATATTGTATCAGCTAATTTAATAAGGACCCCAATTTACATTAAATGAGTCATTACTGTATTGGGATGAGAATGGTATCTACCAGTATGTGCATGCCAGCTTATTCAGACTTTTCATAGCTGCCCAGAGCTGCCCATCATTACCCTGTGATAAGATGAACAACCAATTAATTAATTCAAATTCCTCTTTTTTTATGAGTTTTTGTGAATTGGTTCGGACTCTGGCAGTACTTTAATTAGAGAACCAACCTTAATCAACTAGAACCGGCAGCCTTCTTTGATCCTAATTATTTACACATAGACCACCAATTAATGGCAATAGTTTTCTGTATAGTGGGGGAGTGCATACTCTTTCACTTGTTTTTGCCCTGCTCATCATGTTTTAATCTTATACCCTGGGGTCGCATGTAAACCAAACAGAAAGATATTTCTGACAGATACAAATAGTAGGGATTCTACTAAAGCCAAAAGACACAAAGGCAGTACAATGGAATTGCCACCTGCAGGCAAACTTTTTTTCCCTGAGATGAATCCTAGAGGGATCTGTATTGCATAGCAGTGTTTTGAAGCCGGTAGTAGAAAGACGTTTCTTTTTAAACCACAAAGCCAATGGCAATTGATGTATATATAATTTCCATTCTTGCTAAGTTGCTTTCCCTCTCCTTTTATATATCTTTAATAAAAGGACTAATGCATGCTCTGCTATGTTTCTTAGAGCACAGTAACATTCTTCATATAGTTCACAGCTTTATAGGAATGAGTGACAGCTTGCTCAGCATGTGTAAATATCTCTCTTGACACTCCATGAAACCAAATGTCAATATGACCTGAGAAAAGACAAAAGGTGAGAAGGAGGATGTCAACTAAAAATGGCTGGCATGACTTCCAGTCAAGTAATATTCAAATAGGAAAGCATAATAAAAATGACAGAAGTGCATACAATCATGACAGAGTTAGTAAATATGTATTCATTGGAGTGGAGGGGAAAAACAGATATTTTATTCTTTAAAAATTCAAGAAATAGAAATATCCTGACTTACATTTCTAGCTATGAGCATCTCCAAAACTGAATAGCAATAATATAATATAAAGCTTTTTAGATACACTCACTCTTTATCAGAATGATAAATGATTCCAGAATGATGGAGAAAGAGAACTCAGAACAAAGTTCTGCAGGTAGGATGTGATAGATATCGTCACATTCCTCCAGCTATTCACTTCAGCATTGAAGGGTAAGCATTCTGGCTTTTGGAATTATTGATCAAAAAATAGATTTACTCAGGAAGATTGGGGTTCAGTTCCTAGAGAGAGGAAGAATACTCCAAAGGGTAATAAAGAGAAATAGAAGAGTGCACACAGGAGGACGTATGCAGAAAGCACTCACAATATTTTAGTGTATATAGATAGCAATATCAGTTATGGATATGGATACCAGTAGATAACTTGGTCTCCTATAGAAATCTTGTACTTTCTCATCCATCAATCACTATTAACATGGCTGATAGAAAAGAATAGGACTCCAAATCCTCTGTCATAAAAGAATTTTGTGGAAAGTGTAGGAATGTATTAATGCAGTCTGTTCTGAATCATATCAAAAGTATTTCTAGTTTCACAATTTATCTTCAACTATTCATTGTCAGGTAAACCCTTTGGAAAATCCAGTGAAGAACAAACTAAAATATGGTAAGAGCTTCATTCCATCAGAATATGAAAACTGAGTTATCATCTTGTCTTTATTAGCCATGAATTTATAGCAATTATATCAGTTAAAAGTCATCACCAGTTCTTGTATCTTGAATTATGAGATCATGGTAGTGAAGATTAAGAGAAGTCATTGTACTTCTCTATTGTGAGTTGGTCAAATGATACACAGAATATTGAATCACTTTTCAGCGCCACATTTTGGACCACATTGACAAAGCAGAACATATCTAAAAGAAGGCAACCTTAATAAGTGGCTGGGAAGGAAACTTACAAGAAAATGTTATAAGTGTTAGGCATGTTTTCATTTAAAAAGATAAAACTGTGGTAACGCATGAAAACTGTCTTTGGGTATCTGAAGAACTGTCAAGCAAAAGATGGGGCAGAATTGTTCACAGTTGTTCCAGAAAAGAACAAGAACAAATGGGCTTATATTACAGTGAAGTAGTCTTCAGGTGATCAACAGACAGGAAAAAAAAAATCCTAATAGTAACATCTGTTCAACAATGGAACAGACCAGGACAGGAAGTGATGAACTCTCCTTCACTGAAAGTATTTAAATAAAGGTTGAATGGTCAGGCATGCTTTAGTAGTGGTTTATTGTACCAGCAAGGGTTGGAATAGTTAATCTCCAAGTTCATTTGCTACCCTTACATTTCATTTTTTATTAAATACTGTGCCACATTTTGACGCTTACACAATTCATATAACAGCCATTTAGATGGAGAGATCTGTTCCACGCATGGCATGGAAGTCAACCTATTGAATGTAGTGTGGCTTAGTCAACTGTGGCTCCCTGAGTACTTGTCTGCTGCATGTTTGCAAACTAACAACTGGATTCATTGTGGGTTATATTTTATGTATATCCTTAAAATGTGTTGGATGTATATTGAAAATAAATGAATTGCACGAAGTTGCTAGTGATACAAACTGAATTAGGTCTTAATCTTCAAATTTTGGCAGGAAACAACAAATTAGAGAATAGAGACATTGTCTATCACATTTGGAGCCCATAGTAAGATTTCACAGCTGAGCTGTAAGCCAATAAAAGCTGAGTTGATAATTGAAGTGCTGACACACAAGTCTTAGGCATACTAGGGTGAGCAAACTACTATATAACACATGAATCAAAAGTCTGTTTCATAGAGCAGCAAATCTGTTGCTGAATATGCAGATGACTTGGCTTAATGAACAGCCTCATTTAAAACACACACACCACCAGTTCATGTGGCCTAACAATCAGTGACTGTTATTAATGCTTTAATTTGGTGGACAGTTGTAGAATACATAATATTAAATCCAGCAAAAATACTCTAGAGGAATTTGTATTTAAGAACACTTGCCAAATGTATATTATTCTTTGCTATAGGGCAGCTGCTAAATCAGGATTATAAAATAAAGAAGGTTCATGAAATTAAAAAAGAAAGGTTCATTGACTTTCATCTTAGAGAATTAAAAAAAAATCCTTTAAAAGGTGCACTGATTAATTCTCATGTCAGAAAATCTTAATTTAAATTCAATTATTGTTTAGTAAAAATTATGGATCATGATATGCTCCTTTTCTTGGAAAACAGAAAGATATCAGAAGGAGTTCTAAATACTATAGAAGATCTATTTTCTGATGTTTTCTCTACAGTTCCAATACCAGAGAACAACAACAAATTTGAGGGATGAGGTGAATGAATTAAATAACTAAATTAGTAATTATATTATTTAATTTAATTTAATTATATTACATTAAATGAATTAACTTAATTAGTGGAACAGAGAAATTCTGAAGATGTAATGTACTTAGACTTTAGCAAGGAATTTGACAGAATAGCTAGGGGCAGGGAGGGGATAGAGAACAGCTAATACTTTGTAAGGTAAGCTCAAGGGCCAAAAGGATCTTTACAGACTTCAGCATTGGGCCCTATCCAACAAGATGCAGTTCAATAGTGAGAAAAATAAGGTCCTTTGGCAAGAAGAACTAAATATATAGGTACAGAACAGATGTTACCTGGCTCAACAGTAGTAATTGTGAGAGGAATATAAGAGTCCTAGTGGACCACCAATTAAGTATGTGGCAGCAGTTTCTGTAGCTGCCAAATAGCCAATGCGGCCCTGGGCTGCATCAACAGGGAGATAGCATAAAGACAGTAAGTGATAGTGCTACTTTTATATCATATTGATGAGACCACATTTGGAATACTGCATCCAGTCATCACAACACAAAAAAGATATTGAGGCCCTGGAAAGTGTACAGAGAAGATGATAAAGGGTCTGGAGGCTAAATTGTATGACAAACAGTTGAGGGATCTAAGTGTCTGTAACCTATTGAAGAAAAGGATCAGAGGGGACATGATAAGTGTCTTCACGTTTTTGACAGTTTGTCACAAAGAAGAGGGGATTGAGTTATTCTCTAGTGCACCAGAGGGCAGGACAAGAAATAATGGGTGGTATCTTGTCAAGAAATTTTCTTATAGTGACAGCAATTAATCAGTGGAATAGCTTGACTTCTGGGGTTGTCTTACCTAAAAGTAAACAAGTTTGCACAACATATCATAATCAGCAGAAATGTGAGTGGAAAGGTGAGAGGAGCATTATATGTTAAGGGTAGTGTGCCCTCCATTATGACTTAACACCTTTGATATAACCTATCTACTACATATTTATGTAGTATGTAGTGTATATTGTATAATACAGTTGTCATTAGTTCACATCACAACCTCTTACAGGTATATTCTAAATCCTTCATGGATTAGCCAAGCCTTGGAGCAGCCTGCTCTTAGGAGAACCCAGAGTGCCCTGCTGAATCACAGGATCAACAGCTTTCTATGTCAGCTTTTCAATCTCTTCATCCTGTGCATTTTCTTGCACTCTATCATTTCAGCATCTTATTTTATCTTTGCATCTCATAGCAGAAGTGAATTTTCATTTCAATTGCCTATGAATATAAGAAAATAAAATGGAATGATGTGAAATAATACTGTCTGCAAAGTGTGATTTTAGATCAACATTCTAACAAAGTCAAGTACACTGCTTTGAATTCAATCATCCAAAGATGCTTTGGAGTGAATGGGTCATGTACATAGTTCCTGTTTACAGTACTTTGATGCAACTACATTTTACTCAAGACTCATTAAAAATCAAGCAAACTAAAATACTATAGGAAGTGCAGCCAGAATGTCAACAAGGAGATTAGATACAAAGTCTAATAAAGAGAGATTGTTATCACTGGAAATATTTAGCCTTAAAAAGACTGATGTGGCATATGATACCATTCTTCACATTCTTGAAGATGGTCAAAACTTCTCTATGATTCCAGAATGCAAGACACAAACATTAATGTAACCCTAATCCAGTGGTGGGTTGCTACTGGTCTGCCCTAGTTTGGGTGAACCGGTAGTAGCAGCAGTGGGAGGCTCCACCCACCCAGATGTCATCAAATATGCTCTGCACATGCTCAGAAGCTTATGCGCATTCACAGAAGTGGCACATGAGCGAGCGAACCAGTAGCAAAGGTAATTGAAACCCACCCCTGCCCTAACTCAAGTGAATGGCAAGAGGTGGAAGGAACTTCCTAACAGTAAGAGAAGTCTGATTGTGTGAACAAGTTATCCAGCAGGAATTAATGGGTTTCCATTCACCAAATATATTTAAGCACAAACTAGGTATCCATCTGTCTGTGTTTTAATTTGTGTGCTGAGCAGAGGGTGACTCTTTGGATTAGATGACTTTTTCCTATTCTGTGATTCTGAGAGAGAACAAACTAAAGAACAACAAAAGAATGAATGAAGGAAATCTGCTCTTCCCTAGATAATAACTGTGCTCTTGAGATGGTGTTACATATAGAAGCATTAACAAAAATCTTGCTTTGTTATATCCTCACTATGAAGTCATTTACATTTTAATCAGCCAGCTGGGAATTTGAACAGAGTAATATGAAGTTTAGCTATGTTTCTCTTCAGAGATCAGTGCAAGTTATTTTGAAGAAAACAACAAATATTTACTTCTTCAGGGGTAATAAAACCCTGCAGTAGATGAGAAGGTTATTTAAAAATTTTTACCTCACCTTAAACATGTTCTCATTATCTCACTAAACCAATCAATAATCTAGCATTAATCACAATTATAAAAAAATATGTGTGTGTCATTTAAAAAAAATCAAACAAACAAACTGTGGGATTTGTAAAAATATCTGTCACTGCACATTGATATACTCAAGAGTTCTTTGGCGTCTACCACCTTCAGCTTACAATCTGAGGTGGAATACTTGAGTGTGAAGAAAAAGAAAAGTGGCATGCAGCTTACAGCAATATTCGCCTCATGCTCACCTCTTCATAACTAAGTGCCATATTATTTGGTGTGAAAAGGATCTCGTTATATGAAGGACTCACACACTTTTCTTTGCAAACCTGGATGTTACAACAGGAAAGAAGATAACACTTTAATAACTGATACAGAGTGACAAAATCCCAAAGAGTCTGCACAAGCTCTCTCTTATCTTTGAGTTACAGATTTCAGCAGTATTGTGTATTGAATCTTGAATATTGGATCTGGGCTGCAGTAAGATGTTGGTGATTTAGCTAGATCTATATTGTTTTCTGGCTGGGCTCCAAACACAGATTTGCTGCAGACATTCTTTTAGGTAGTAAAGGAAAAGGCAGTAAAAGGAAATCTGGAGTGTCATCAGTGATATCTGTTTCTAAATGCAACATACAACAAGATTAGCTCCCATGTGCAATTGTGCTTTCAGATGCAGTTCTTTGTGTTTACGCTTTAAATTGAACAACAGAATAAATTAGCTACATAGGGACAGCATTTGCTAGCTAGGAGCGGGATGTTCTCCCCCAAACCAGTTGATTATTTGGTAAGCAATGTTAGCTGTGAAGATAAAATGCATCTCTGTATTCTCAGTTCTACCACCTTGGTTTTCCTTGAACTGTACAATTTATTTTTCATCCATTCCTCACTGGTCATGAGTGTTTTGGTCATAGAAAATAGCAGAAATCACAATTGTCTTAGAACAAACTTCAGCCGATTTAAGAAAGTGAAGATACCAATAAAAGAAGATAAATGGAGCTATAAATATTTGGGAGTGAAAGAAATGTCAGAAAATACATTTAAAATATATTTCAGGGGGAAAAAAGCATCAAAATTTTTCTTACTATGTCCTAGCATCATTCTGATATTTCCCACATATTACATCCACCATGACATCAGTTTCCTTCTGCTAAAAAAAAAAAAGAAAATATTTTTTTTTCTCCTGATTCACCTTACTGCCACAGATGCCCCCAGAGGCCCATCTATTTACAGAGAGCTAGGAGATCTTCAGAATAGTATAGAAGATGTTTGGAGGAGAAGAGAGGAAAGCTATAGCAGGGCAGGAGAACATTGAAGACATTCCTCTTCCCCTTTTTTCCATTTAGCACCTGCTTCATCCAAAGCTGATCCTCCCTACCCCAGTGTGTTACTTCCTACTTTTGAGATGGAAGGGAAGTATCACTTTCTGAATATTATTCCCCTCACAAACTTCCTTTTATCAGGGCTTGGGAATGAGATTTTCAGAATTGCCACAAGGGTAGCAGTCACGGATAGCAGATAGGCAGGGGTGGGTTCTACTTACCTTTACTACCGGTTCTGATGATGCACACACTTTGCATGTGATCGATGCGCGCAGAATGTGCATTCGGTGTGCCAAACAGGTGCTCCGCGCATTCGCAGTAACTTTTTTTTTGGGGGGGGGACCCTCAAAAAAGCATTCTGCACATGTGTGGAGCGCGTGGAGCGCAGACAACCATAAGTATGGGCACATGGGTGGGCCCAGCTCCCGGTCACAGAGAACCGGTTCGGTGACGTCATAGCATCACTGCTACCGGATCGTGCGAACCGGCCTGAACCGGGAGCAACCCACCACTGCAGATAGGTGACAAAAGTATAGCCGGTGCAAGGTGGTGGGCTTGGGAACTATGCCTTGCTGTCTGAAGAACCATTTTCCCTATTTTCCTAGAGAACTGCATTTATGAACACGAAGAAAATAAAAAGTAATGGAAGATAATCCTTACTCCAACTTAGCACACATGCACATAAGGGTTTGTCTTTTGCTTTCAAATGGAAATTATGCCAAATCTTTTCAGTCCAGCCTCAGCTATAGCCAGGCATCAAGATGGAGATTTTCTTGGTAGAACATGTCCTTAACTGATAGTAAACACATAGCTTCAGAGCTGGGGCAAGGGGGTGTCTGGGTGGACCCTTTCTATCTCCCAACTGTGTGGAATGATTGGTTCTCATTATTTTCCCCACCCTTCTAATCTATATAGACATCAAGACATGTTCATGCATGTCCATGTTTTATGTTTGTGGGTCAAAAGTTCTCACAGAACTGCTAGCAAATCAGCACTAGCCTTTTTTGTTCAATAGCTGAAATCAGAGAAATTACTGTCATACAATGACCGAGTTCCTAAGTGCATTTCTCTTTCACCTTTTCACAAAAATGTGTATGGCGATTCTCAGTCATCCAGGTCATGTTTTGTCCCAAAGGTGCTTTTTCAAGAGACAACTGGACTTTCTGGTTTTTCTTTGAAGACATTTTTCTTCTCATCCAAGAAGCTTCTTCAGCTCTGACTGGATGGTGGGGAATGAAATGATTTATACTCCTTGCAAATAGCTGGTCATTTGCATTCTTTAAAGCCATCTTGAGATTTAGCTATATCTTCAGGGTCATCTGAGTGGTGCAAATGGGTGTGGAGCCTTCTTGGAATTGTTGAAAGGACTGTGTTGTAGACTTGAGAATTGAACAACCTTCTCTCAACAGAGGAAGAGGAATATGACATCATCTATCTCCAATCTACAAAACAGTCCTTTCAACAGTTCCAAGAAGGCTCCATACCCATTTGTACCTTTCAGGTGATCCTGAGGACACAGATAAACCTCCAGGTCTTAAAGACTCAGCTGTCTGCAATGAGTTTAAATCCTTCCATTCCTCACCATCCAGTCAAAGCTGAAGAAGCTTCTTGGATGAGAAGTGAAACATCTTCAAAGAAAAACCAGAAAGTCCAGCTGCCCTTGGAAAAGCACCTTTGGGATTTTCACACACAAAAAAATAAATAATAAATAATATTTCCCCGTGCTGCTGTTGCTTTCCAAACTCCTGGAGTGATGTGATCATGGGGTGAGAGCAAACAAAGGGCCTTAGAAGAACCCAGAACACCTATTCAAGCACATGTGCATTTCTGAAACTGCATTTAATGCTTTAAAATAGCATTTCCTCATGCACAAATAAAAACCATTGACCCAGGGATATATTAAAAATGCTTGCAGTTATAAGGTGTTATATGTTCTACTGAGGGAATTGCCTGAACCAAAAATAGGATAGCAGCTTCAGTTAGTGGCTGCTTTTGATACCTGCTAGATAGGGTGAATAATTGGCTATATGGTATAACCCTGGTTTCTTACAAACTTCTGAGTACATCTCAAATTCCTTGGTTATTCTTTTTTTCAGCTTAATTTGCTATACAGCTGTAAAGGCGGACCTAGAAGGAGAAAAAAAAATCTATTTAAAATAGCAAGGAACATATTTTTTCTTGTCAAGAGTCATGCACCTTGTAACACACCCTACTGAGTTTGCAGACCACTACAGGGTAGGGCTAAAGCAGATAGAAAGGAGTGCCAGAACCAATGTGGAAAATCCATCCATTTTCATATGAAGAAACCCCCATGTTCAGAGCTTATAAAAAAACTCTTCTACAACTGTACTACTGTACTATCCTTTAGATATTTTGGATTTTAGATCCAACAAAGGAATGTTATGCTGGTTGGAAATTATGAGAGCTGAAATTCAATGAAGTGACTGCTGAGGAATCAATAAGATTAAAAAAAACCCTCTAATAAAACAAGGCAATTCATTTGAAGGAGAAATAGACAAGGTGGAAGAGAACTTTAACTCCCAGAACAACTCTACCAATATCTATCCCCTGATGCTGCTGGCATTATTTATATTATTATTGTTTCTTTGAATGCTTTTCATTAAAATGTAAACTCTCCAACCTCCATGTTAAGATCAAATGAAGCCACCCTATAATTAGATCATGGCCCTGACCATTCCCAAACTATTACAGCAATGTGGGGTAGTCCTTCAGTACTTATAGCCCAACCAGGAGATGCCAGTGGTTAAAACTGGGACCTTTTTAACGCAAAGCCTATGCTTCTTTATAGAGTTATAACATGAATAATGGCCATCATTAATATTTGCATTAGCCATATGGTCAGATCTAGTGTGTTTATGGGGTTTTTTGGGGGGGAGGGGCTTCAAGTCAGTTTTTAATTCCTGGCAGCTGACTAAACTAGTCCCTTCAATTTTCTTGGCAATAATTCTTGGTGTGGTATGTCTTTGACTTCATCTTCCTAGGGCTGAGTGAGAGTGACAGGCCCAAATCACCAACTGGCTTTGTGTCTACAATGGGACAAGAATTCATGGTCTTCCAGTTTTTAGCCTGATGCCTTCACCACTTCACCAAAATGGCTTTTTGAATCAAGGTTAACATGAGGTTTGCAGAAGCATCTGTGGAAGGGTGCATGCATGGGAAAGCAAATGAACAAAGCCATCTTGACCCAAGCTTTTCTCTTTTGTTTGCATAATGAGAAGTTGCTAGTGTAAATTATATGTATTAATGCATATTCAGAAGTAATTATTACAATAAATTAATACATTTCAGCATTCATAGAGAAGATGGTCTTAAGGCTTCTAGGGTGATTGCCAGCAGTGTTTAGTGGGTAAATAAAAAATTGCAAGATGGTGAGCACAACATTATAACAGAAGCTCCATATTTCACATGTACAAAGGAAAGGGGCTAATATCAAGATGCCACACCTGTCATATTTGAGATTTTGATCTTCTTTTCAGACTTCACTGTTTTCTGCTTAACATTCTATCAAGGTGTTATCTAGGTTCATGTGTAATAAGCATTAAAATGTAGTGTTCCTTTTGAAGCTGGTAAAAGACATAATTTGTTCCTTTTTTATATTTTATGAATGCATAAAATAATTTTAATTTAAACTGCCATATATTAAAATTAAGATGTTATTGTTATTTATAGTAGCTTTGCTAGTTTGTTTTAATGCTGTACTACAAACCTGTTACTGTTGCTTTTGATAAGATAAAATTAGTCAAGAGAAAATCCATTAAAATTAATAGGATAAATAATAAAGTTAAATACCTTTAATTTCAACATGATTTACATATGATTAATTTACTGAAAGCTATGCATGAATTCTAGAAATGGCTATATCTAGTAAACATATTTAGCTATGCTCTAATGAAGTGTTGTTCATGACATACGTGTTATATAATATTATTAAACTATTCCTTTTTTGGAGATCTTCAGATAATAAACTTACTGGTAATTATGCCAATGTCATTACAAGATCCCTAGATTCCACTCTTAACAGTTTTTAATTTGGACTGGTATTATATAGTCTGTCATGAAAACTTTCAAATCAAAAATTATTCTCTGTTAATGGAACATGTGTTAAGTTTATTCAACAAGTAGGCATTGCTGGTAGCATTGTTCCACTGCTACCCAGTACTTCCAGAAGTATCAAGACTCATCCAGGTATTTTCTCCATAGTCCTGCTCTGTTTTAGCCATTAGTCAGAGTCTAAAGCCAGAAAGTAACTAGTATAGAGCTGTCAAACTGGTGGCCCATGGACCGGATTCATCACATGCAGGCCAGATCCACCCCGGCTCCGTAAAGGCAAAAAAAGTCGTGATACATCACGATACATCATGTGATGCAATCGAGTTTGACACCTGTGAACTAGTATCTCCTGAACCTGGAATCAAAGATTGGCATATATTCAGCCAGAGTCCTATGTCCAAGATCAAAGATCAAAAGAATGAATTAAATCACTTATACTCAGAAATGGATTATGGGCCCTTTGCTCTATGAAAAAATGATTTTTTTTTTCCTGTAGGAGCCACATTTTCTGCCAAATATTCAGCTCAGATAAATATTTTCCCCCTAAACGTAGAATAATTGGAACAAGAGGCAAAAAGAAAGTCAAAACATTGTTGACTTGGAAAGAATCCAGCTCTGCCTAGATTCTACCCCTCCTGCCAAAATGGGAGAATATTGGAATCAAACTTCCTCAGTAACTGCCTACTCATTATGAAATAGTTTGCCTGCAACTATCATGAGGGATTCTATTGTTCTTTTATAAAAAAAAAAATACAGTAGGAATTTTATTAAACATTATAATTACAATAGTAAAAATTAATGCAAACTGTAGAAATGAAAAGAAGTAAAACATGCAGTAAAGAAAAAAATGACAACAGAGAAAAAGAAAATAAAAATAAGGAGATAGATAGATAGATAGATAGATAGATAGATAGATAGATAGATAGATAGATATAGATAGATATATATTGATATCCCAGCTTCATCACAAGAAGTATAAACAATTTTAGTAACTTATCACCATCTCCTGATGTACAACAAATGTTGTCTACTTTGCATATTATTATCTATAACAAAATCCATCAAATATTATCATTTCAGTTCTGATTTCATCAAAAATCCATTAAGGGTTATCAGTTATAACAACATATCTATTTTAACCTTAAACAAATAAACAAACTTGGTATAGAATAGAATAGAATAGAGTTCTTTATTGGCCAAGTGTGATTGGACACACAAGGAATTTGTCTTGGTGCATACTC
>JANHFM010008086.1:17316-29831 GCA_032468115.1 Grayia smithii
GCGAATACTTATGTTACTGTGCGTGATGCATCGGTTCCCCATATAAATATAGCTTAACAATCGTAAATACAACACAACAAGTTCCTTTCCGACCGCCTCCCCGACGCCACCCGTGCACTTTGTTCGACCACCTAATATCCCTCCACCATCACCCGTGTTGGTGCGTTGCAAGCTGTGTCGAAGGAGGTTCGACAGGAGGCATATTAAAGTAATCCTTGTAGGGCATTTGGGAGGTAGCCAGGATACTTCACTTTCACAAAGCTATTTAGAGGATAGCTAAATGGGCCTTATTTATGCCTATTATTATATTTTAATGGGTTTTAGCACTCTGATTTATTTTTTTAAAATACTGTTTTATATATTTTGACTTTTTTCTGAAGTGATTTTAAGTAAACCTTCCCAACAGGAAAATAAGTTACATAATTTTAAATTAATCTTGTTTAGGTCACAGATTTTTTAAAAATGGAAAAACTGATGATATTGTATGAATCATTTTGATGAACATTTGAAAGGCAGGCAGGAGTTTAAACTACATATTGAGAGCTGGCAGGCAGATTTATTAGATGTAGGTAAATGTTATACTACTAGATAAATATTGCCTGGTGGTATAAAACATACCATAAATGTCTCCACAGAAAGACACAATAGATAGTAATCATGAGACAGTAATAGAAAACCATTTTATAAAGTTTCTCTTATGCATAATTTTGTGTGTATGTATGTAAATAGAAAATTGTAACTTTTTCCTTTATAAAGAAAATATATCATTCCAATTGTTTTCATTATTATTTCTCTCTAACACTATATATTTATTTAAATAACATTATTTTGGTAAATGGTTGAATGGACTCAGTTCTGTTATTTGTGCTTTGTTTTCACAGTATGCTAGGCTATATACCAGTTAACCACTTCATAGCTTAGTTCGTATGTATCAAATTCATTTACATTTGTTTTCCTATATAAATATATAAATATTTACAGACAGGAAAATGTAAATATAAATATAACTTTTCCCATTGTCTATAATAGAAAAAGAATTGGCTTGTTATCCATATATAATGTGTGAGCATTTTGACTAAAATAAATAAAGGAAATGATGGCTGGTAGATGAATTTAGCTGGGGGAAAAATATATATGAACACTTTCATAGCAATGAATTATTAATGTATTTATTGCAATAATATATTCTGGAGTTCAAGATGATAAGTGTAACAGTCCTTTTCCAAACATATCCTTACAAGAATACAATGAAGTAGGCTATCCAGAAAAATGCAGAGGGAGCCAAAATTATCAAATTATTTTATGCATTTATTTTTTAAAATGTCTGCAAACCCCACATAGGTGTCAGGTAGGGCATCTGGCCAGTAAATGCTCAGCTCCATTCAGTTGTCCTGGCTCCACCTCATTGCAAGGAATTACAGGTAATCTACTTACAACAGTTCTTTTAGTGACTGTTGAAAGTTACAACGACACTGAAAGAGCTGACTTATGACTGTTTTTCACAGTTACAACCATTCCAGCAACTCCATGATCATATGATCAAAATTCAGATGCTTGGCAACTGATTCATACTTTTGTCTGTTCCAGTGTCCTGGGGTCATGTGATCACCTTTTGCTACCTTCTGAAAAGCAAAGTCAATGGGGAAGCCAGATTTACTTAACAACCAGGATACTAACTTATCAACTGTAGTGATTCATTTAACAACTGTAGTCAGAAATATCATAAAATGTAACAAATGTCTGACTTAACAACAGAAATTTTGGACTCAATTGTAGTCATAAGTTGATGACTACCTGAACAGGGCCATTAAAAGAATTTTTTTAAAAAATGTATATGCATCTGTGAAAAATCTCCATGTATTCTCTTCTATTCAGTTTTTATTTATTTTGAAATAACTGCTATTATTGGTCTATTCAATTCCCGATTATATTTTTTACTAAGGGTGACAACCTAGGTGAATTTTCCTTCTCTTCTCAAATGAACCTTTTATGCTGGAATACTGTCTATTAGTAGGAGAAAGAGGAGATATTCTCCTTTGAGGATACTTGACATAGAAAGCACATTTTAAGTTATGCTTACTATTATTCAATGCTTAATTTAAAAAAATAAGTGATGCATAAGGAATAAAATCATGAGGTACTTCTAAATAAAAATCAGAAATACATTATCAAATCCTGCAAAAGACGAGATATTAATCAATATATTGTTGAAGGGAAGAGCCCTATTTTATGTAAATTATTTCCAAATTGATAGACATTTCTTTGTTTTTTAAAAGAAGAAAAAATGATACTCTGGCTGTATGACAGATGCTCAGCCTCTAGCTACTGTACCTCCTGTGGCTTCCATGATACTGGTCTGATTGAATATGAGCACAACAGTGCATTCTCTCCTTAAGACAACCTGATAAATGCACTTTGTGTGAAGGGACATTTGCTTGCTCTCATAAACAAAGCTTTTTTCCTTGCCTCCAGATGTCTAGAGAAACAACAGTATCTTGCAGTTTCCATGAAATCCACTGAATCTTTAGATGCAATCAGACAGTTCTCATTGCTGACACAAAGATGTTTCAGACATAAGGCTAAATATTCCATTGACATATAATGTTCACAGATGACAGAAACGGCTCTCCTATCCCTCTCCAAATTCACAGTAATCTCAATAATAGGAACACACAAAACAACTTTTCCCATTAAAGTGGTTAGTTGCCAGATTGTTATAACACCATAGTGCTGTCTCTATCAGCCTGGCAACCACTCAGCCTTCATATCTCACCTAGACTACCTGTTCCCATGATGTGAAAAGTAAAGCAAGATTTCCTGAGATGCTGAAGATGTTTTGCTACCTGAGGTTAAATAACAGAACATTTTCCAAGCCAAGCTACTATAGCCTTTTGGCCTGAAAATACATTATGCCTAAAAGTATAAAATAAAAATAGGCATAAAATGCAATAAGATAATCTCACAATACTATTAATATAATACAAATAATGACAATCACAAAGATTATCACTAATCTTTAATTGTAGATGGGGCAAACAGAACAAATAAAGGCACCAAATCAGACACCTTGGGAAAATATATCACAGTCCTGATAAGATAGAAAAAAGCAACAAGTAAACACTGTGTTCTCTGCCTGGGAATTTCTTTTAAATGAAGTAGATGAAGGTCATCTGAGATCTCTTTAAAGCAAGCAACAGAGGAGCATGTGGCTTAGGGAATCCAAGGAACCATCTCACAGGGGCATATGTGCAGCTATAGAGCGATAGACTTATAGTCTCCATCAGACTGCTAAAGGTTCTGTGTCCAACTTGGCCAAGGTAAAGACTTGAGAGCAAAACTTGAGAGTTATAATCAAGGAAAAATTGCATGATGGAACCTGTCCAGTTGAAATAAAATAAAATAAATAATTGACTGTGGGGTCATTTTGCCAATAATTATGCAATTGGCTAACAATTTCCTGCCCTTTCCAAGACTCCTCAAACCTGCTGTTCGCAGTAATTGTGCTTGCATTCACAAGCCTTCTTTTCTAACTGTTCAACTCAATTTGACTGCAAACTGTAAACTAACTTCAAATTATGTTAATTCCTATATTGATGCTACTTCTAACCATTGTTTGATCTGGCTCCCCTACTATGAATGATTTCTTCCCTCATTCTTCTATTTTATTTCATATTTAGTTTTATTGAATAATTTTGGAGAGGTCACCTGAACCTGTGTAGCTGTTTGGTCTGACATTTTATAATTTAATTAATATATGAAAAGATTGTCAAGCTGACACCTTTGAATGTGATGAAATAAATAATCAGTAATAAAGAGCAAGGCTCTTACAACTGGAGAAGACATAATGGCCATTTTTTAGCACATGATTAGAACTGAAAAATGAATGGGCACCATTTGCCACATAAATGGGAAATTTGGCTGACAGAAACATAATCTAGTCAAATATCTAATGTAAAGCATGTGGAAGATTAGATGCTGAATATACTCTTTTACATGTTTTTTTCCTTTCAAATATTTTGTTAGTTCAATAGACGATGCTGGTTTGAGAAGGCCTGAATGAGGTTTCCATTCTGATAGCCTTCTAAAAGTAGTCTTTAGTAGTCTTCTGATAGCCTTCTTACAAGTAGTCCTCAATTTATGACTGATTGCTTAGTGGATTTTTTCCAAAGTTATGGCCTACATGAAACAAAGGCCTTATGATTCAGATCTGACAGTCATCCCTTCAGTGATCATGTCATTTCATTTTGGTTGCTCAGCAACACAGCCACATTTACAGCCATTTGCAGCATCCTGTGGTCATGCGGCAACATTTTGTGACAGTTTTGCCAAAAACCAGCACTTACAATGGGTTCAGACCTACTACCACTGTGATTGCTTAACAACCGTGTTTCACACTTATGATCACTTCATTAACTTAATGATCACCATAAAAAACATTGTAAAGTTGGATTGGTTGCATGACCAACACCTTTTATGTATATTATGATTTGTGACTATAATGGGCAAGCTCCATTACAGTCGTAACTTGAGGACTTCCTGTACTGGACAAAGTGGAACAGGAATAGAGGATAGATGTTAGTTAGCAAAATATATGTGGGTGTTTGTATCAAAACCATTGGAACTCCAGCTGCTGGTTAATCCTGTTACTTGCTAGCTGAGATATATAGCAGATCCAGAAGTATTGGCAAGGAAAAAGATGGCCATGTTACTGGTTTTTATTGACAGCACCAGCCTATAATAATTTTACAGTAGACCTTCAAGAGTCTGAACACTCCAGGATTTGTTTCAACTTATTACTGTTTTTAAGTTCCATGATGATAATAATGTTGCAAAATCCTACAATATTATTTTTAATGTTTTTTTAATCTGTCCATTTCAGGCCAAGGACTTAATTGGTGACTGCCAAATCCACTTAAATATATGGTTGACTATGCGACCAACTTTAATAATCCCAAGGTAATGAAATGAACCTACTTTACAGGACTCTGATATGAGTTTTTGATAAAATGAATATGAAATAATTTGGAGGTTTAGGAAATCTGACATATAAGGTGTTCAATTATCTTCCTAAAGACATATGCCACATATTCATACCAGGTTATTGCAGTGAGACTTACATTTTTAAGTAAATGTTTCCCCTGTCAGGTAGTCCCTGCCCAGTAATGCCTCTGGGGAGAGATACTCATCTCTGTTTATTAGCGGAGGAAACCAGCATTGTCTGAAGATACTTCCATGGTCATGTGACTAGCATGACTATATGCTGAAGTAATATAGGTAATATAGTACAGAATGCCCTTACCTTCCCATCAATATGGTACCTATTTAGTATCTGATCCTGAAGGAAATGCAACTTTTAATAGGCAACATTATATGTGGGGAGAGAAATATATTATCTGAACAAAGGAATTTTGCACATATTATTCTTTTTTTTTAAATCACAGTTTATTGTTATTTGTAAAAATATAAAAGGAAGTTCTGATTTGGAACAAGGGTCACTATCAGTGGTGAGTTGCCCCCGGTTCAGTCCGGTTCGCGCGAATAGGTAGTGGTGACGCTGTGACGTCACCGAACCGGTTCGCAGCATCCCGGGCCCGGGCCCACCCACGCACCCCAAACTCACCTTTTTTTTCAAAAATCACCGAAATTAGCTCTCTGCGCATGTGCAGAGCGCTTTTTTGGCAATTTTTCTTAAAATAAAGTTTCTGCGCATGCGCGGTAGCGCGGTTTACGAAGACAACCGGTAGCGAAGGTGGGTAGAACCCACCCCTGGTCACTATGCTAAAATGTCTCTTAAACCAAGAAATATTAGAAATTGCTATTGAAAGGACTATACCAATACTGCTGACTTTGTATGAATATTCTTATATAGTGCGGACATTTTATTAAAGAACTGACTACCATTTTGATTTGTTTAAAACTTTATATTAATTCCATGATTATCCAGAGAAACATTTTTCCCTTTCACATTGTGTAGGAATGGATTTGGGCCTGTACTTTCACCATTTTTTTTTAGTTACAGAAGGGATTAGTTTTAAGATTAAATAGTATGATTTTTTTTACTATGTTGCTATATAAAAATGAAATCAAGGAATATTTTCTATTCTTGCTTCTTCCCAAAAAGTAATTGAAGAAATCAACTGAGCACACAATGACAACTTAAGTACAACAAAATAAGGAAGCTTGAAAGACTTTGACAGTTTTCATTAACACTGTTGTGTGAGGGAAAATGCTACTTTGCCATGTTTGGCAGTAAGCTGAGACAGCAACACAAGAAACATAATTACTCTGGGCCTGGAGCCAAGTCATTCTATGGTCAAATTATCATGCAAAGCACATTAAAGGTCTGACAGAAATTAGAGAATCTCTATATGCCTCATTTTTAAAATGCCATGCTTTTGATGTAAAATTTGCCTTAGTGATTCCAAGTAGCAAGTTTTAGCTTCTCAAACATTCTTATATAAAGTTTAAAAGGAATCATTGAACAACAAAATTACTTTTACTTTGACAAAGAACATTTTTTAAATGAATGAATTTAAAGTTGGTGTTATGTTATGCTTTGGTCAGTGGTGTGTTCATGTTCTCATTCTTTTTTTTTAAGCTTTTAATAGATTTTTTTAGAAAATTAAAGTTGAAAAACTCAAAGAAAAACAAGAACCATATAATTAAAAACATTATAGAAAGACTATGCCAACAGAGTGCTTTCCATCCTGCTCTGTGATTTGGGGTATATTTTTTAATTTCTAGGCAATTTAGCTAGGAATTCAGCTAAAGAAGCAGAGCCAGAAGTCTTTGGATTAAACTGCACCTTCATTTAAAAAACCCACAACGAAATATTTTTTTAAAGCTGACTGCCCAAAACTGATGTCAATTGCTTTTTTTTTTCCACCCTCTAATTCTGACTGAACGGTTTGAAGAACTTTTGAAAAACGTTATAGCTGGATTATCACTGTTCTGCATTGGACTTTATAACTATCTTAATCCTTTTAACTGTGCAATAGTGGTGAATATTTGTAGCTCAGATGTAGGATGAGGGTGAAGTTTCATTCTCCGAGCTTGTGGGTTGGTTTCTGAATGTTTACCAAGCTAGGTAACATCTTCAATGGAATTTAGGGAATCCCCTAAACATCCTCTAAACTCTGCTGAAGATGTTACCTAGCCTGTTAACAAAATATTCGGAAGCCAACCCACAAGCTCGGAGAATGAACTTTCACCCTCATTCTTTTAATTGTTTCTGCATTCTGACATGAAGAGGGTAGAGGGCTTAAATAAAGTATAAAATGGCACTCAAAGATATGATATATTTTTATTAGATTTAACAATCATTACTAGCTTATAATGTTCTTCCTTTTTGTTTAGCTTGCTATCTTTCCTTTAAAACTATTAGGGTGGAGGGATACTGAACTCTTTGAAAGTATTTTGGGATCTGTGAATAGGTTGCAAGGTGAGGGAGAAAGAATTCGTCAGCCAATGGCAAAGGTCATCAATATTTAAATTGCTTTTTATGCAATCAATTTTATTTTTTATCTTTAACACATTTTGTTTCATCTGTTGTCTAATATCAAATATAAAAGCTACAATATATCTAAATGGAAGGGCTCAAAAATATGTGCATCTCAATGTTCCATACAACCTTGCCAGTTTTGACCACACCTACAATGTCAATGAATAAAGTCAATGAACTGTATGTAGAAATATTGGGATAACATGCCAAATAATCAATAGATAGGAATTTGTGGATCTTTTAATATGGATAAAAATAACTGTTAGCACCCATTACTCATGTACTCAGAGATGCTCGGAATTATAGTCCAACAATTTCTATAGGATCACAATTTTTAAGAAAAAAAATGACTCTAGATATAATTCAATATAATGCGAGCAAAGTGTTTTCCTGAAAGTTGTCCGTGGTTGCACTCTGCACTCTATTTTTGAGTGTAGTGTGATTGCATTACTTGTGAGTAAATAAGTACCCTCTATTGCAGGGGTGTCAAACTGGTGGCCAGTGGGCCGGATGTGTCATGCGCAGGCCACGGCCACCCCAGCTCCACAAATGGGAAAAACATCATGAAACATCACATGATGGCAACGTGATGTGGAGAGTTTGACACCCATGCTCTATTGACTTTATATGAGTAACATTTTTGTAAATTCGAAAAGTCTGTTCAACCAACTTTGAATAATATTTATGTGACTTGATTAATTTAATATTTTAAAGTATGGAAAAAACAAAATAAAACCCTATTTCTAGGACATTTTTTATTGACCCTGTAAACATGAGAAAAACGGGTACCCATACATCATTTTACCATACCTTGTCAGGCTTAAGAAAGTATTCCAGGCTCTAAGCAAAAACCCTATAAATTCTTCCTGACCAAAAATAAAGAAATATTAATGATTTCAACCCAAGCAGGATGACTCTGACAAAAAGGCAGCGAGACTCAGTCCATGCAATTACCTTAGGCAGACCAAATCAGCAGAAAAGCAACAAAATAACTAGCTGAAACTGTGGATGTTTCATAGCCAATTAAAAATCCATGTGTAACCCCATCAATGTTCCACCACTCGTTAACAGGAAACAATGGCTATTTCCAGCACCACTGACTATTAAAAAAAAAAGCACGACTTTCTGGAACAATAAAATGGCTCCATTATATACACAGAAATTAATCCAGTTTTCTTCCTATGGTCTCAAATTCTTAATAGGAAATCAGAGCTCTGGAATTTCTTTTCTTACTTCACAGTTCAAAATTCCTAAAAAAGACCTTATTTTCTACTATCCTCTGTTCCTCATTCTGTAACCTGGACCCAACTATCAGTGCTTTAATTAAAATGTATAAACCTCCTTTCCCAGAGTTGCAGTCCATTTTTACCATCCATAAAATTAAATGAAATACTAATGGAAATATATCAGTGGAAGGCAAAGATGAAGCTTTTATTTATATAAAGGAATAGACATGATGAGAAGAGAAAAGGAACTGTATAGCATGTAAAAAAAAAACGCTTTACACATGTGTTAAAATCCTGGAACATGGGTTTAGGGATCCAGTTGAGACCACCTGGGTAAGAATAAAAGAAAGGAAAATAAATGGTGATTATATGGTGGGTGCATGTTATAAATAACTGAGTAAGACTAAAATCTAGATAAGGTGATCCTGGACCAGATTATAGCACTTTAAGGGAAGAGAAACCCATTCAAAGTCCTAGATCTTTGGGTAAAATTAAAAGTCATGTATAGGGGATAGGAGATCCCCTATTACACAGCAGTACATAACATTGCATAAATTTATGGGTACTCAAGTTAAAAAAAATCATTGACATAACCACAGGAGTGATGATAAGGATGATAAGGAGCCAGGAATAAAGCACTTATCAGGAATGACTGTTAGTTATAGATATATGATGGAGAAGAAAGGGCATGATATCTGAATACCTGTTACGTAGAACAGAAGAAAGAGTTGCAGCTCTAATTGGACATCAGGGGGAAAAACATTCATAATGATAACAGCTGTCCAGCAGTGAAAGAGTCTTCATTGGAGATATTTAAGCAGATCTTGAATGGCCTTCTGTGATGGGTACTATACTAGTGCATTCTTGAACCAGGTAGTGGTTAATAGATTAATTCCAAGGTCCTTTCTAAACCTGACATGCAATTACTATGTGATAGTTATTATTCTGTGATAGTTATTAATCTGACACTCATTCAGAGTTATTTCTTAACTAAATGAAGCAATACACCAAGACAAATGTGACAGTTATTTTATCACACACTATTTTTCCCATTTAGCTGACTACTATTTTACCAATGAATTGACTATCTTGTGGAAGCTGATGAGTTCGGTATGGCTAATACATAAATATGCACACAATTAGGCATAATGGATATCCTTAGCTCCACAGAACTACCACAGTCATCCACTAATATAAGATATTATCTTAATAGCAATGCTAAAAAGTCAAGGTGATGGTCCATTTTGCAAGGATAAAGTGTCTTGATTACTATTGATCTCAGTCCCTAGGATTAGTGCTAGTTAGAAATTGGAAAATGTTTTTTCATGATGGGCTTTACCATTTCCCATCAGTTTTGCAATTATCCAACCAATGATACTGTATTCTTCTTAAAATGATAAAGCAAAATGGATTAAAAGGCAGGATAATGGTTGAGCCAATAAATCTGTCTTCTACTCCTTTTGGCTGATTTTCTTATGAAGCTGTAATATTTTCATTCACTGTTTATAGCACTGTAATTAATGGCTGATCATTCATAAGTATCAGTCTATTTAACACAAAAGAATTATGTACTTGCTGTGTTATTTCCCTGTTGTCCTGCACTGTTACCCTGACTAGAAAATCATGATGCAACAAGAAATAAGTACAACCATTAATTAATGCAACTTTTAATTATTTTACCCTGGTAATCTGAGATGAAACATTTTGGGTGGAAAGGCAACATTTGTTTTTCTAATCCTTTTTGTTAATATTTCAATATTTATTTGGAGCTTAGTGGAATGTACTTCTAATTAGAAATGCATAAGATTTCATTGTTAATTACAATTGTTCCTCAGTAAAATGACATTTAAAGCCATTATGTTTGTTTTCATATGACACAGCTTTTGACTGTAGATTGGAGGGATGACGTGTAGTAAAAATTCTGTCTGAAGGAACCTTATTCATTCACTACTTCCTGCAGTATAAATTTAAGAACATTCACTGCAATTGTAGATATTCTAATCTACATATTTAAAATATATTGTGATTTAATTATTCCTCTTTCTTTGGAAAGGCATTTAAACTGTATTCTTTAAATAAAGTAAATAAAATGAGCTACTGAAGAAAAACATTTCACACCTTGAAATTTGGTTGGAAGTTTAATATTTAAGTTCAACTAAGATTTTTAAAATGGGTAATGCTCAGCTTTTTTAAAATTATCATCTAGAATGAATAAATTAAAAGGTGCATTTAGAATACAAAGACTGCCCCTCTTTTTTATAGCAATGTTATGAAGGAAAAATGCTCTTACAATTGTTTCAAAAATGAAAATTCTTTTGAACCCATTACAGTTCCCCCCTCCCACCCCAGTTTTAGTCACAGGTTGATCAAGAACTGTTTGCAGATGTCCTGCTTTGTAGTGTACAATCTTCCTGTGCTTTCCAAATTTACATTTAATCCCATGGGAAGATCTCTGAAAGAAACTCCCCCAGTTGATATTTATTAGTTTAAAACATACAGTATGTCAAACATTAAACTCCTGTAAAAGTACCTCTCATTGCTAAGTATAAAGTAAGCTAAACAGTGGTCCCAACCCCTGGTCCATGGGACTAAGTTTGGGCCGCAGAATATCAGAAACCAGGTTGCAGAAATAAGTGAAGCGCCATCTGTGGGATGCAGGCAGCACACGAAACCACACTCCCTCTGATCCATGGGAAAACCTCTCTTCATGGAACTGGTCCCTGGTGCCCAAAAGGTTGGAGGTCATTGGGCTAAAAAAACAGCATCATGGAAAATTAGAAGCAAAATATGAAGGACCTAGAGAAGAAGACAATAAAACAAAGCCCCCTTTTGTAGGGAAGAACACTTTAAGAAATTCCAAGACAAGGTTCATTACAGCATTAGCTGCAATTGCTGAGAGATGAGTCATATCAATTTAGTAGCATTCTCTCTGCACTTATTCCACTCCCTACACCAAAAACCCTTAAAAATGGGAAAACCTTTCAAAAATCATATATTTTGCTATTTCCAATGGCAAGCCATCAGCCCAAGATAGATTTATCTATACATTTAGAGATGTTAAAAGTATGCTTCCATTACATACATTAGATCAAGTAATGTTCTGTTGTTGTAGTCAGATATTTCAGGTAGCAGGAAGTTAAATAAGAAAGTACTAACCCAAGTAAAATGTGACATAAACACCTACTCACACTTATAGAACTTTAAAAACTACATTATCTCTATATTATCAGATGTAGAAAGAATGTAACAGACCATGATATTGTGTGTTGTGTTGTTTTCAGATGCTTCCTTGTATTATTTTTCCAATGTGGACTTCTTTATGCTAACAGCATGTATGCTTTTTATTTTTACATTGTTTTCTCCCACCTTATTTTCATTTCTTTGTCCCTGCTATGCCTGTAGAGTTGTATGTTTGTAGTTGCTTTTATTTTGCAGAGGAGTCTTAAAAACTATTTTGGAGATAATTGTTTTACAGCAGTGTTTTCCAAACTTGTAAACCTTAAGATGTGTGTGGAATTCAAATTCTCAGAATTTTCTGATTAGGAAATTCTGTGGGTTAAAGTCTAAATGTCTAAAAGTTACTACTCTTGAGGAATACTGTTTACCAAGCTTTTCTCATTGCTCAATTTTTTTTAAAAAAATAAATGTTTCTTATAGTTTATCGGTACCTACTATTCTATTTAGTAATTTCAGTCTTACTTATGAACCACATACACACACACACACACACACACACAGAGGGAAGGAGGGAGGGAGGGAGGGAGAGAGAGAGAGAGAGAAACAGAGAT
>JANHFM010008088.1:7607-22564 GCA_032468115.1 Grayia smithii
TGTTGGGTGCAATAAGCTGACTTTGTAAAAATGCCGCTTGGGGAGTTGGGGGGGGGGCCAAAGCCCTAATAAGCAGGCATATACAAGGAATGAAGGTATTGCTGAGCACATTGATTTGTGCTTAAGACATTGTAAGATGCCCTGAGTCTCTGGAGAAGGGCGGGATATAAGTTGAATTAAAAAAAAAAAATAAGCTATCTAGCAAATTTATTTAATTTTATTCCTGTTATTTTCCAGAATTACCACTGTTTAGCGTCTGTAGGTAAAATGTTGCTTGGAAGGTACAATATCCAATTGATGTAATTCCATCAGATGCATTTTTTTTAACTTACAATATAAAATCAGTTCCACTTTGTGATTTGGATTGTAGCCTAACTGCACACTCTTATATCTTTCTAATGAAAACCAAATTCAGTAGGACTTATTCCTGAGCCAATGTGTACAGATGTCACTGATTTCAATGGAAAACACTCATCCATCTTGTGTCAACCAGCTCTTAGCTCCACTGAAGTTACATAGTAAAGACTCCTTGAGCTACTGGGATATTTCCTAAAAGCAAGCAATGCAGCTTGATATTGATGGGCAGGAGTTACAATAATACATTTGAGAACAGAGGCATAAAAAAACCAAAACAAAACAAAAGCAAAGCTTGGCTCCTGAGCTCACTCATTCTTATTTTAGGCAGGGGCAGCTGTGCATGATTGTGCGCTTTCTGGAGGAAGCATACTGAACAGGGCTGCTCATTTATCTTCTCATCAGGGTTAAGCTCTTGTCCTCGTGGAGAGCTTGGCTAGTCAGCTTTGTCTCCCCACTGCTTATCCAGCTCATTAATTTTGTTTTCCATGGCCATCTAGGTCAGGACAGTTTGATACTAAAGGTCTTCCAAAGCTTCTTGTTAAAGGCCCAGATTTTCAACTCTTTTGCAAAATGATTTTTTTTTGCAATTTAGATAATCTACAGAGAGCTCTTTTATCCACCTACCCATCATCTCTCTCTTTTCCCTCTCTGGCACACAAAACGCATGCAATTTCCTTAGCTTGCTGTTGTGATATTAAGCATCGCATTGAAGAAGGCAGATGCTTGATTTGAGGCAATTTATTGTTAGGATACCCTTAAACACTATTCCTAATTTGAAGCAAATATTTATCATGGTTCTAGTTTGCTCTTTCAGTATTAAGCATGGATGGTGTTGGATCGGATGAAAGGAAGATACCGGGACTGATTTCAACAACAGCTCTTTATTAGACAACTATATACAAATCCACCAGCAGTCTCTCCAACAGTGCTCCTTTAGATAGAGGGCTGTCAGAGGGATTGACCAATCACCATTCAGTACTTTCCCACCCAAATGGCGGACCTTAGTGGAAACTTCTAGTGTCAGTATCTAACAGATGGCCTGATCAAGTAGGTATACCAGAAGAAATCAGTTCTATTGGATTCAATGGGGGCCTTTCTGCCTAGCCAATGGCAGCCACATGGTGAGGATTGGCACCAAAACAAGGGCAAGAATTAAACATCCGAGCCCTGGTGGCACAGTGGTTGGAATGCAGTAGTGCAGGCTAACTCACTGCTCATTCCAGGAGTTAGATTCTGAACTGCTCAAGGTTGACTCAGCCTTCCATCCTTCTGAGGTGGGTAAAATGAGGACCCAGATTGTTGGGGGCAATATGCTAACTCTGTAAACCGCTTAGAGAGGGCTGTAAAAACACTATGAAGCAGTATATAAGTCTAAGTGCTATTGCTATTGCTATTTTAGGAAGAGATTGCAATTATTCCCTTTCTGGAAAGTCTGCCAAAGAAGTCCACAGACGATATCAGTCGCATGCAATTTTTTTTAATTTGCAAATTTACTTGTGAGTTTCATGTAGACATTTTAGTCCCAGGTTATTTCTGATTCTTGCCTTTAGAACATTTAGATCCATCCAATTTCATCTTTATACTACATTTTTTCCCTTCATTCTGCAGGGAATGTGAAAACTATATATATAAAACCAATACAAAAAATGTAAACCATTCTCATGGCTATGCTGGATCAGGGACATATCCATCATCACAAAAGCAATGAACATGACAAAACTGCATATTTCTGCTATGCAAACCTGACCATTCATTTGGCAGTCGTGCTTTTTGATGATATCAATATGTCTTTTGCAAAAGCATCTGGATATTCAAAATGCTGTTCAGAACCACTAATGATTTCCAAAAGAAAAGTTACGCAGATTTGTAAATAAAGTCATTTGAACAAATTTTTTCTGATTATTTTAGCACTTGCACAACCTATACATGCTATTAATTTTTTTAAAAATGAAAGCGTTTTGGACTTTTTGTAGTGAACTATTTGCTGTTTTGCTATTTTCCACTTTCATTTTAAGTGAATTTTGTCCTGACAAAATTTAGGATGGCTGAATTGAGTTTTAGGATCCAAGTCACAGTGCAAACCAGCAAATCTCTGAGATGTTGATAATCCAGTTCAAACACTTCCTTTTAAATGTTGCTGAATTTCTTTCTTTTTTTCTTTTTTTGAGAAGAGTTCTGAATGCCTGACTGTAGTTCCTGATACACAAAGCTATTTACTTCAGAGGTTGAAAACTCTACTACTTGCGCTTTTGGACTGGAAATTAATTTCACTTTTTGACTCTTGATAATTGCAGTTTCATATGTTTTTCTCTAGCAATCTTTTACCTAATGAAATTTCTATGCAGGTAGTCCTCATTTAGCAACTGCCTTCAACTAATGACAGTCCTTTGCAACCAAGCCTCACATATATGATCTTCATTTGTCTATAAAACAAAGAAAAGTTGAAGTGAGATCATTACCACACTCACAATTTCATTTAGCAACTTCACTTAGCAAGCAACTAGCCAGTCTCAACTGTGGTCCCTAAATGAGAGCTACCTGTATTTAGAATCAAGCCTTATCTTAGCCTTTCCCTTTAATTTATATAGCTGTACTCTGAATTTCATTTCCTGATCATAGGTTAATGCTATATTCATTTAAAAGAATCCAAGCCAATAATATGATTATGATGAAATACTTAAATAATTCTTTATGTTTGATCATAATTCACCTTAGGTGGCCACGGTGGGAAAAAACTTAATAGGATCTTTAAATCAAATCAATAACTTCCTTTTTGTTCTAAATCAATTCCCTCTCCTTTTTATTAATGTATATTTTACACAACTTGAAATTTGAGTTGCAAGAGAAGTTATATTTTTTAGAGAGCAAGGTCAAGAGTATTTTATGGGACTTGGAAGCTTGATATGGCCCTGAAAAAGAGCTAAAATAAATGCACAACCCTCCCTTCATCTCTTTTTATTTTAATACATAAATATTAAATGTTTTTATTGATTACCTGATATTTCAGGCAATATTCTTGAGCATGATATCAGAATATCACAGCCTCATGTTGATGCTTACAGCATCAAGATCCTTGCCATGATTTCAGCAGGAATTTGTGGCAGTTCCTTCCTTTATTGCTGCCATAACATTTTATCTACAGAGTATATCCAAGATTTGTTTCTGCAGATTTAATTCTGTTCTGAGATGCAAATCATCCTTAGTTGCAGACTGAAGGTGGAGGAGGTCTCTTAGGGTGAAAGTTGATATTGCAGTTATCACAATTTGCCGAACAGCTTGATCGTGATATGCAAATTTCAAGATCAGAAGCATCACATATCTGAATGGGGAACATCAAAAGAGTCATACTCAATGGAAAAGTTGAAGATAATCTTATCCAAATTCCTGCCAGTCCAGTACTCTAGAGCAGGGGTGTTAAACTCAAGGCCCGAGGGCCGGATATGGCCTATGGGGTGCTTAGATCTGGGCCGCGGGGCCATCCTGGAAACTGTGAAGTGCCCCTGCCAGAAAAAATGGAATGGGCAGCCCTCCCAAGCTCCGTTTTCACTGGCAGAGGTTTGCAGGAAACCAGAGCTCAGGAGCCCATTTTCGCTGGCAGAGTCCTCAGGCCACCCCAGGTATCCCCGGCATGAGTGATGTCAAGCTGGCCATACCCACCCTGGTCCTCTGAGGTCAAACACAACCCTGATGTGGCCCTCAATGAAATCGAGTTTGACATCCCTGCTCTAGAGAGATCCATTCCTTCACTTCCATGTCTTGATCGAGAACTTCCCCAGAAGAATATAAGAGGAAACTAGATACTAGCTTAGAAATGGCATTGATGAGCAGATGATTTATGTTTGCAGGAATCTCCTCATATTTGGATGGCCATTTATTAGGATCCTCTTCAAATTGGACCGAATGTCAGATGTGTATTGTCAGGTCAACAGTATCAGATTTCAAACAATTGGCGGTACTTGTCTGTATTCTGGGTTTAGGATGACGGTGATGGTAACGGTGATGATGGTTTCATTATATATCCCACCTTTCTGCACCTAAAACAGCAAAATCAGATTCCATGGATTGAGTTCTAAATTCTTCTTGTGCCCAAATGGGCCCTGGCTTCTCAAATGCCAACCTCGGTAATCAAAAAGACTTTGAAGAAAAGTAAAGTGAACTGCTAGGGCCTCCTTATTTGTGTTCAAAGCCAAGGAATGTTTCCATGGAGCTGCCAGGGCAGACCAAATGCTGAGGTTGCATTCACCCTAAGCGGTACTTCTGTTTGCAAATGATGTGATTTGTTAATGAGCCAAGGAGAGGGAAAGAATGCAGCAGTTACCTAAAATCCAGCTGAGAGGAGAAAAGTAGCCAATTTTCAAATGCAGATTTTTTTTTTAATTGTCTGAGCACACTAATGAATTCCTTTACAGTTCAGACTGATCGTTCTCCATCTGAGCTTTTAGGTGAAGTGAACAGAAAGTTCTCCATGTTTCATTTATGATGATTAGAAGTTCTCATAAATCCAGTAATACACAGGTGGACTTTGACTTACCATCACAATTGAGGTCAAAATTTCGGTTGCTAAGTGAAATATTTGTTAAGTGAATTTTACCCCATTTTACAACCTTTCTTGCCGTACTTGTTAAGTTAGTAACATGGTTGTCAGTGAATCAGGCTTCCCCACTGATTTTGCTTGTCTGAAGGTGATCACATGACCCCGGGCACTGCAACCGTCATAAATATGAGTCAGTTGCTAAGCATCCAAATTTTGATCATATCATCATGGGAATGGTTGTAAAATGGTCACAAGTCACTTTTTTCAGTGGCATTGTAGTTCGAAGGGTCACTAAATGAACTCTTGTAAGTTGAGGACTACCTGTAATAAGTTGATTTTTCTAAACCTCACCAGACAAACTTAATGACAAAGTAGTGCAAGAAGCTAAAGTTGCCCTTGCCATTTTATATTACATCTTACATTAGACTTACAAATTTCTACGCTGCTTTTCCCCCCTTTCAAAAACCTGAAGCTTAAAGCATAAGCAATATTCACAAGGTGCACTGAATCACACACTAGGCAGACTCAATTTACCCCAGCTCCATGGAAAATCTATGGTTCAGCACAAATTCAGAAAATTGAGCAAAATGGCTAACCATGCATAACTGTATTATGAGAATAGTCATAAAAACAGGAGAATACTACGGAAATGAATGTAAGTGTAATTCAATTGTTAAAACAAATGCAGTTGAATCTTATACAGAGCATTTATAAGGACCTGGGGAGCCTGAATTCTCTTTGTATAAAAAAACCATATCCTTCATTGGATGGAAAACTAATCCAATATTATATAGCTGGACCAAAAGAAAGGAGGTAATTATGTTTTTCAGCTCTAACTCCTTTGTTATACTGTTAATTATATATGAAGAAGTATGTAATATGTGTTAGAGCATTTGTAGCTGTGTAATTTTGCAATCAAGAATCAGAAACAAAGTAATATTTTATGAGATCTGTGAAACGGGGTTGAGATCAGGATTCTGGTGCTTCTTGTAGCAAATTGAAACAAGCTAATTTCCATTGATTCATCACAACAATACACTAATCATTCAAATCGTTCATTTAAAAACAAACAAATATGTTCACGTTTTGATAGAAAGACAAGCAGTTTTAGATGCATTTTGCTAGGAAAATTACAGGCAAGATAGTTAGCTACTTCTCCTCACTACATAAATTCTGATTCATACTGACCCAAAAGTAAAGTTCTACAAAGTTTCAAAGGGATGTTTTGATTTCAGTTGAATCCCACACTTATTGGAGCAGATTACTGAATTGATGTGGAGACCTGTTTCAAGGCAGCCAAGCAAATCAGGTGACTTGGAAGCCCTGAGCAGTCTTTTGAAGTTCTTGACAGATTTGGTGGTTTTTCTGCTGTTGTCGTCAAAAATATATCGGGTTCCATAGAGAAGGCAGAGGGCGGGTATTTGAATGATGTGGTAGACTCTCTGATATTCATCCAATGGAGGTCAAGAGATCCAATCCACGCTCTTCAGGGTGGAAGAAGAATGTTATTGGGGGCTTCATTCATTGCCTCTTCACTTGGCTTCTTTAATGGGGCCATTAAACTTGGCTCTTCCTCATGCAGATTGGGATGTCACACCTCTCGGGAGAGCCTGACAACAAATTTGGTTTTGCTCTTTGCATTCTGAACATGGGTTCAATGTTAGTTTTTCTTCTATGCAATCTGGGGTCAATATATATGTTTCAAGTTTCTATGGTTGGGGCTGGCTTAAGTCTATTTACCATGAATTAATGGGTGCCAAACTAATGCATACAGGTGCTGCCTTAAGTACTTATTATCTATAGCCATATGGGACAGCAAGTTTACAAATGCTACTTTCTCTGTACCAGTTTCCTTGACTGTGGGCTGCCTGCCTTTGTAGCATTGTGTCTCGTTGCATCAGCCACCATCTGCTACTAACGGACTTAAAATATTGCTAGCATTCCTTAACTCCTGATATAGTTGATTTCTGCCAGGAATATGAGGAAACTTTCCAGGAAAACAAACAAATGTGCCAAACTTCCTAGCACCAGAAAGTTCCTACGGATCAGAGGCAGCAAAGCTACTGCAGAGAAGTCAATGGGACCAATCTCTGCCTAGTTTTCTTTGTCCAGTCTTGCACCAAGGATAGTGATGAGAAAGTCCTTCCCAGGCGAACTCAATCTTGGTAATCAACTATGTCTATTCTTGGGACATTCTCAGAATACCCAGGAATCAGAAGCAGCAAAGCTCCACACTCCAGCCCTTAATGTTTATCAGTCTTCGTTTTGCACAGTCACATCAAATTTGACATCACCAAAAAGCAAGTGGGAAAAGTTTTTAAAAGTTCTAGTTTTTATACAGAATAGGACAATGTCTGCAATGGTTCAGCACAGGATCTGTTCTGGAGACCTTGGAAGCTGTTGTCCTTTATTGTTATGTTTGGCTTTAAAAAAAGTACAGGGGCTATGTTTTTCAAAATGTACTGTGGCAAAACCCTTGAACATATCCAGCTAAAACTTGGCAGGATTAATGTTTTCTAAAGATTCTCCCATTTCTGTTATTTTCATCCCACTTTGCCAAAGCCCAAAGAAACGTCAAGCATTTTGATTTTTTCCCCCTCCATTGTAGCTTTTGGACCAATTGTTTTCCCCAACTACATTTCAAAGTATCTCAATTTGAAACTTAAATCAGATGATACCATTTCATATCTTATTCATAAACTGGATCATGGTTTATTTATATAAGACTGATTCTAAGCACATAGAGTAAATATCTCCAACCTCAGACAATGTTTAAGTTAATTTCCGCCTGGCAGTTGCGGTGTAGGTCTAGTTCACACATGCAAATAGAATGAAATTGTACACTGCAGTACAACTAACAGATCGTCACATGCTTCTGAAACACTGAACAGATGAAGAAAACCAGCACAGTAGGCAAAATTATGATTTAGGACCTCTTATTCCAATTTATTCCCATTTTTTTTTTTTTCATGGACTGTTTCTTCTCCCTAACTTTCTGAAGTGCTTCTGTCTTTTCTATGACACGTTCCTCTGTCATCCAGGTACCGTAAGATTTCAAAAATTGAGAAATCTGGCTGATTTAGTTAGCTTACCATGAAAAGAAATGATCCAGACAACCAAAACCACCTTTATGTTGACTTTCAAGAGTGAAGTTCTTCCTACCGCAGTAAATTTCATGAACGTATAAAACGCACGGCTGAATAATTTTACCTAATTTTTGCAAGATGAAAAAACAGGAGAAAAAAATAAACGTATAGCCAATCAGATTAAAAGTTCAAACTCCAGTTAGATTCATGTTCTGTTATACAATGTATCTGGAAGTTCTGAATTAAATACCTCTTTGGGGAGGGCTGGGTCAGACACATTTCTTCCATATGTATTCCAGACTATTTACTTTCTGCCTTAAAATGATTCAAAAACTGGCAATGCAAACCAAACTTCAACACTAGTGCCCTGCTATTAACAACAAGGAGGAAAGTGGAGAACTAGGGAGAAAGGACAAAAGAAAACAGAGTATCGTATTTTTTGGACTATATTTCAGTGTATAAGACGCACCAAGATTTCGAAGAGGTAAGCAAGAAAAAAAAAGTTTTTGCCTTCCCCGGGCCCCTGGAACACTCTGCAGGCCTCCCAAAGCTTCTGCATACCCCATTTTTTCAAAAAATGGGTCTGTTTTTTGCCTGTTTTTTGCAAAAATTGGGGCGTTTTTGCCCTCCCCAGGCCACAGAAGCACTCTGCCGGCCTCCCAAAGCCTCTGCGCAAAATGGGCCCATTTTTTTCAAAAGTGGGGTGCACAGGGAAAGGCTTTGGTAGGCCAAAAATGGCTTTATTCGGTGTATAAGATGCTCCAACATTTCCACCCTCTTGGGGGGGGAGGAAAGTATGTCATACTCTGAAAAGTACAGTAGGTCTATGGAAATTCTCGCTTATCCAGATCATGGTTGTCCCAAAGGTACTTTTTCAAGAGGCAACTGGAGTTTCTGGTTTTTCTTTGAAGAAGTTTCATTTCTCATCCAAGAAGCACCTTTGGAAAAACAAACTAGGGTTTGCTACAATTACTGCCATGTTACTCGGTGACATATCAGGGTTGAGAACGTTTGTGGGGAATCACATAAATTACTAGCTTCTCTAGATAACACTACTCTTCTGCTGCATTTGAAGTCTCTGAGAAGAGGATGTGCTTTCCAGAATAGTTGTTGTCAGGTGTTGGTGAACATTGGCGTGTCACCAAAACATTATGGTGTTATAACCCTTTATAACCCTTGTAGCATCCCTTTGGTCACATGATCAAAATTCAGATGCTTGACAACTGACTCATATTTATAATGGTTGCAGTCATGCGATCCCCTTATGTGACCTTCTGATAAGCAAAGTCAATGGGGAAGCCCGACAGTGGTGGGATTCAAATTTTTTTTGCCTGGGCATGGCTTGGTGGGCGTGGCAGGGGAAGGATACTGTAAAATCTCCATTTCCTCCATTTCCTCCTGATCAGCTGGGATTCGGGAGGCAGAGAATAGATGGAGGCGGGGCCAGTCAGAGGTGGTATTTACCGGTTCTCCGAACTACTCAAAATTTTCGCTACCGGTTCTCCAGAACTGGTCAGAACCTGCTGAAACCCACCTCTGAGTTCTATGCCCCTCACCAAGCTCTGGAATATGGTGCTGGGAAGAGCAGTAGATAAGGATTGCCCCAAGTGACCTCTTCTTGCAGATCCCTGTAAATGCCTAGGTTTACTGAGGAATTGGAGTGAGGGTGGACAAAACCAGAGTAAATCTGATGGCTCATGGGTGCATGTCCACATTTGTGAATGCACCATAAAAATTGGGAAGTTTAAACTTCCTGGGTCTGCAGAGTTTTATCCAGTGACTCTGTTCAGCCTCTGATTTGGGAGGCTGCTGTGACATACTTACAAATTATTTTGGCAGATAAAATTGCTTGTATTCTTTTCAGCTGGTTTCCTCTTGGAAAGAATCTTGGCAAAAGATTCTGGCAAGGGATTCTTTAGAGCAGAGATCTTCAAACTTGGCAGCTTTAAGACTTGTGGACTTCAACATAGCTGGCTGGAGAATTCTGGGAGCTGAAGTCCACAAGTTTTAAGGCTGCCAAGTTTGAAGACCTCTGCTTTAGAGCTTGTGGAGACCAAGGATGTGGAGTGGGACTGCGGCAATAGAAGTTCTGCCACCTGCAAATTTGACTCGTGATCCAACTGGACTATTCATGCAGCCGGACGGGGCATGTGGGGTTTATTTCATGAAAATTAGGAAAATACGTGAAGAAGGTAAAAGACCAAAGAGGTTGAGTGCCTTCTGTGTCTTGGCAGGCAAGAACTTTTAGAAGATGAAGAAAGGCACGGAGGAAGACAAAAGGGAGGGAGGTACATTCAGTCCTATTGCTATAGCTTTCCAATAAAAGTAGCATTGACCTACATGGCATTGGTCTCCTAGTTTAGCCTTCCTTAAAGGGCTGACAGGAAGGCCACCTAGGAATTGGAAAGAAGATTCCCATCCTCATTTATTAAAGTTGAGTTTCTTTGGTTTGGGCCTTTTTAAACCAGAAAGCCCTGGGACTCATGGCTTTCTCTCCATGCAGGTAGACTACTGTAACACGCTCTGTGTAGGACCACCTTTGAAGATAACTCAGATGCTTCAACTAGCAGCTCGGTCTGTTAATTGGAGGGAGTAGATTCAGCAGTGTAAATTTATTGGGCTGCACTGGTTATTGCTTTACTTCTGGTTCCATTCAATTTGCTGGTTACCATCTTTAAAGCATGTCACGAATTGACACTTGCAGGACTGTTTCTTGCCCTTACTTAGTCTCTCCCACGCAGCCTTTAAAGGAGGGCCTGTTGTCAGGCCCAAGCCCAGAGAAGAGAAAGCGAGATCCAGTCGAGTCCAATCTTTTATTTACTAACAGCTAGTAGACAGAATCTTGCCAAACTAAAGCTATAGCTTTCTAAGCTTTTAGATATATCCTGACAGATTCTAGGATGTGGCCACCCTGAACTACTCTCCCCCTCTCCCATCCAACTCCAGGTTGCACAGTCTTTTCATCTGAATCTCTTTCTGGGAAAACTCTTGAGTTTGTCATATCCTCTCCCTTTGCTGCTGTGTAGGTGCACACTCCATCACACGAGTGGAAGGTTCCCATCCAAATGAATGTGTGGTGGGAAGTGGGAAGGTACTTTCTTTGTGGCTGTCTTCATTTTCTAAAAGTTCTTTCCTGCCAAGACACAGAAGGCACCCAACCTCTTGATCTTTCAGAAGCCATTAATAATCTTATTATTCCACAGGGCACTCGGGACACGAAAGGCAAAATGGCTGCCTTCTGTTGGTTACATAAGGGTCATGTAATGTTTGTGTCTGTTACCATTTCATTTGGCTATAAAGTGCCTTGGCTTCTCAGAAGTGAATGGTCTTTAAATATTGATATATAAATATTTATTATTATTATTATTATTTATTGCATTTATACGCCGCCCTTCTCCTGAATATATACTCAGGAACCCAGGAATTTATCAAAAGCAGCAGAATGTGGCTATTCAGAAAATCTGTTTCTGTTTTTCCCCCCAAATAGTTATTTTTCCAGCAATTTAACCCAGGCAGAATAATTGGAGGGTGGGGAGGAAGAGAGAGAGCTTTTCAACTGGTTCTACTCTTAGACAACCATGAGTCATAAACTTTTGCACTGGCTGCAAGACTCCCTGATCTGCCACTTCTGATCTCCTGCCCATTCATTCCTCACCTAGAAATGTTTGCAAAACATTGTTAAAAATGATGTTCTATGTGAACCATCAAACAGTGTAATAAAGCCAGCCTAAGATTTAAGAATTGTTGTCACTGCTACATAGAATTCTGATTCTACTTCATTTCCCTTTATATATAAAATATTGCCAATATATTGGGCCTTAACCACTATAACGTCCTCAGAACAAATTGATTTATATTGTTCGAAAACCATCAAACACAATTTGGAAAATTTCAATATACAGCAATATACAGTTGCAATAAATTGTTTTATTTCAGACATTTGAGTGATACTGTTGTGGCTGATAAGGTGGAAAATTAAGTCAACATTTAAGACAAAATAATGTTTTAACATAGCTCAAATGAGGAATGAAGCTGTGCACAATGTCTACTGAAACATAAAAATGTTCTTTTTCTAATATTTAAGTCCTCCTTTCCCCTTTTGCTTCTCTCAACCTTGCTGTAGTTCACGCTATAAAATATTCTACAATGTATAATGGTTCTGCAGCATATTTCACAGCAGACCAACTAAAATAGAAAGAGATCCCTTAAGAACGGAGCGTGGAAGAAGAGATGTGGAAGCTCATGAGAGGGAGATCTAGCCTAGAAATAAGGAAAAATTTCATGACAGTGAGAACTAAGGTGCGGAATAGCTTGACTCCTGGAGTTGTGACTGCTCCATCACTGGAGGTTTTCAAAAGATTCGACAATCATTTGTCTAAGTGGTATGAGGACTCCTGCCTTGGGTGTAGGGTTGGACTAGAAGACCTCCAACGTCCCTTCCAACCGTGTAATTTTATGAATGAAATTTGTGAAATATAGCTTTAAAACACTGGAGAGGGAGTATTAGATATGCTACCTTGATATCTCAGGGAAAGACTGAATGTAAGTCTAAGCCATAATGAATCAACATTATTATTAAAGCATAAAATCCTAAATAGACAAGAAAGAAAATCTTTTGGGTTTTTTTTATTGTTGCTAGCTTAATGACAAATTTGGAATGTAAAACTCCAGCCCATTTTTAAAATAGGTTTTGCCCTTGGAAGATGGAAATGTTGTTTTTTGCTCAACCCAGGTGTGAGAGCACGCGCACTTTATTCTTGGATGCTTCTAATTGAAAAGAACGGAACAAATAATCATGTGACACATTAAGAGATGGTAAAAATATCCAGGACTTCATCCGTGCAGAAGGATGACAATAGTAGCTCTGGCCTCAGCTCTCAGCTTCATGAGAAAACACAGAAATGTAGGCTCTTTTAGGTCTTCCTGACAGGAAAAATATGGATGCCTGGCAGCTCCTAGGCTAACAAAATGTGAAGAAATAAACACACCAACATTATTATTCTAACACCAGAATCCAGTTTCTGGTGGGAAGGATGGCTTCTAAAAAGGATGGAGAGAGTAATTAAGGTAGAAAGTCTTCCATCCATGGCGAGAATCAAACCCAGATTCAGACCGGAGCTGCTGAGGATATATAACCTTGGACCATCCTATTCTAATTAGGTTGCTTCTACCAATTTAACCGGAACCAATGCTTGTATCATGTAATTAAGGGCATCTCCAGATGTGCCCAAGTCACAGCACATCTGTCAGAACTGCACTGGTGATCAATTAGATTTTAGGTGCAATTCATGATGCTGGTTTTCACCTTTAAAGCTGTACATGGTTGGCATGTTTACAGAGCCATTTTCTTCCAGTTGTTTGCTCATCCAAAAAGATCTAGTAGGGAGACCCCATCCTTGAGGGACCAGAGGTCTTTTTATGCAAGTGTCCCTCACCCTCCACAATTTGGAACAGTGCTCTATCTGGGGTCAGGTCAGCACCAACCCTATTTGCTGCTCAGGAAAGTCATCATCACCTATTCTGGCGAGCCTTTGAAGATTTATGATACGGCATGTCTCTTCCTTGCAGCATAAGACAATTCTTATGGCTATGAATGTTTGACTTGGTGCCTTTATGGCAAGCAAGATTGATTGTTATTGGGTTATTTTTTTTCCTGGTGTTTTTCTTTTCTATATAATTTTGTATAATTTCTAAGCCACTTAGAGCCTTCTTGGAACTGATCAGCATATAAATTGCAGTAATAAATTAATAAGTATGTCTTCTCCCTTTGCATTTGGTGGATTTTTACTTTTTTAAAGGAAGTTCTCAGAAGGCAAATGTTTTAAAAACAAAACTATTCAATACAAGCAAAATCATACAAAATATACACATGTACATATAACAGGGTCAACAGTAAGAACAATTATGTGTTTTGGGGAAAGTATTTAAGAAACACATCGAAAAATAGGACAAGCAGAACGTCACAAATGTGAAACCACCACAAAGAGTTGCTGTCCATGGTACTAAGGTTTCTGATCAGATTTTTGGTGGGCTAAGAGAAAGCTGATCCGAGATCCATGTTAGGGACTGGACAATTCAAGTAACAACCCAGGAGTAATTTTATAGCTTACATCCAGCTCTTGACGGCAAAAAAATTTCCTTTGTGCAGAGCCTCCGCTCACTTTTCCAAATAGTTGCTCTGCAGAGCAGTCAAAAATGGGTTGCTGGTTTACTGTTGGTAAGGGCTGAAAAAATCAGCAATTTGTACCAAGTGGCTTGGAAGATGCCTCAGTAATTATTGTTACAAGCAACAAACTAGCAATTGTGTTTTAACCTGCTCATATAACCACCGCTTTTAGTTCAGTGGATAGTTACAAATAGGTTAATGATGGTTAGATGCCAAGAGAGAAAGAAAACCATCCTTTTCTTCCAGCACCTCTGTGCAAAACCACTGCATTCCCATTGTTCACCCAGCAGGCAATCAGGGATCTTAAACAGATTTGCCTGGTGGGAGGCTGCTCTTCCTTTACTCAGTGACCCTAATTAAAACCACCAATTTTTTGCAGCAGGAATGCAGCTAATTGCAATTAGGTTGCAGGAGGAACAAAAGCTTGGTTGCTCCCTTTTTCTCTTCCAGTTATGATCTGAGGTGGTGGTGGGGGGGGAGCAGGAGAGGCTTGATGGGTATCAGTGGCGCAAGCAGATTCCTAAATGCTGTTGCAGGCAGCGGCTCATGCAATCCAAGAATCCAACCCATCATGGCATGGTGCAAGAGTTAGCCGTCCACCCTTCCAAGCTGCCTTCCTTCACCTTGGCAACCACCAGCCCCATCGGATCCCCAGGAGCTCACCTTGCAGAGCCCACCACCCCGCCACCTAAACCAGCCCCACAGATGTGCAGCAGGGATTCACCCGCTGTCGAAACTGATGCCAACAGACAGAGGCAGCCGAAAGCTGGACTGGTGCTGCTAAAGGGAAAAACTCTGCCCAAGAAGCAGTGGA
>JANHFM010008088.1:29135-39685 GCA_032468115.1 Grayia smithii
TTACAAAGTCAGCTTATTGCCCCCCAACAATCTGGGTCCTCAGTTTACCTACCTCGAAAGGATGGAAGGCTGAGTCAGCCTTGAGCCTGGTGATATTCGAACCTTATTAGATCCTTATTAGATCCTTTTCTACATTAGTTTGTGTGGTTTTGGTACTTTACACTATTTTTTTTTAAAAAAAAACTTCCAGTAATAATTGCTTTTTTTCTCTAAGAGAATATGCTCTTCTGGTGTGTATTTCACCTCTAAAAAGTACTTTTTGTTTACACTTACCTTTATATCCATATTTCGATGAACATTTTAAAAGACAATTTGCACAGTAAAAATGTTGAAAAATGTATATTTTGCTTCCCAAGTTGCAAGTTTGCTTAAAGAAGATTATATGAGGATATACTGTATTTAAAAACACACTCTAAATAGATTTCTTTCCAATGTAGGGTTATGTTTCAGATTCATCTGCTTTCTGCTCTTCTGCCAGACTATTGTTAATAGGAGTTAGGTTTGGAGTTATAGCTCTGGCTATTAGCCAGAATGAAATTTGCTTTGTTCTGTTGATCAGGATGGACTTCAAACTGGATAAAAGTCAACAGCTGCCTTACAACAACTGCTTCATTGCAAGCAACTCTCTGAAGGAACTGACCACTTCAGCAAACCATTTTGCCAGGAGTTGCAAAGTATCAGTGAGGGATTTGTAGAGTCAGGCTGTGCTTCAGGGGTTGTTTTGTATCAGTTTGAAACTCCTTAAAATACTTGTGTCTTTTTTTGAAACTGAATACTTGTCTTCTGCAGACATGGCATGTTCCTATCCTGGAAAAAAGCAAATTTGGTTTAAGGAACTATAGACAAGTGCTATGTTTGTTCCTCTGTGTACATCAAAACACCTTTTTGTCTGAAACATGCTGGTGGTTCATGTGTTTAGGGCAACATTTCCCATCCATGACAATTTACATGTGTGTAGATTTCAACTGCAGAATTCCCATCAGTGGCCATGCTGGCTGTGGAATTCTGGGATTTGAAGCCCACATGTCTGAAAACAGACAAGGTTGGGAAACACTGTCTATGGAGATTCTCAGTCATCCAGGTCATGGTTGTCCCAAAGGTACTTTTTCAAGAGGCAACTGGACTTCCTGTTTTTTCTTTGAAGACATTTCGCTTCTCATCCAAGAAGCTTCTTCAGCTCTGACTGAATCCAGGAGCTGAGTGACAGTTCCTGAAAACACTGGAAGAGGTTCTATTGGTACTGAAACTGCTGGATGAGACTTTGGGATAAGAAATCCTTTGCCTCCAAAATTCAATGAAAAAGAACTGAAGACCACTGTGGTATACAATAATGCTGAACAGATTAAGACTGGGGAGCCTCAGGTTCAAATCTTCCCTCAACCATACAAATTCCCTATGTGATTTTGGTTCTGTCAGTTCCTCTCAGCCCAATCTTCCTCACAGGAAGATAGTTATGAAATCTAAAACCTGAATAAAATTGTGATGCCTTAGTAGTGCAAAGCATTACAAGGCAAATATGTGGGAGGAAGAGATGTTCTTAGGATGGAGCATGCTTTGGAAGATCTGAAAGCACAGTGGTGTTGGATCAAGAAGCCTTGATTTCTTTGAAGGCAACAGGATGCCATTCATATCAGTTAAAATTCATGCGCAGTCTTAGGTTGTTAAAACCGTATCACTGAATGTATATTTTCAGTTGTAGAAAAGAGCACACAGACATTGGCAACAAGCCTCCATAAGGAGTAATGTGTGCTGTGACTCGCTGGTGAGACTACCCAATCCTGCTTAATTATACTGTATTAGTGTGCAGCCACCCTTACACACCATACTAGTTGTATGATTATAAATAAGGGAGATGTTTCCTTCACTCTTCCAAAGCGTAATTAAATGACAAACCTGCTTTTGAAAAAGATTCTTGTACACAGGATATGTATTGGTTACAGCCCTAATCCATCTCTAATCTTTCCCATCTGTGTGCAGAGGCCACGTCTGTCTCAGCCAACGGGAAAGGCTCCGGGTGGTGAAAAGGAGAGAGAGTTGTTCATTCTTTTCCCACGTTCTCTGGGATGGAGGAACCAAGCACAAAAATGATGTGTGGTTATGGGCAGACAGTAGCTGAATTATCTGATTGTCTCTGTAAGTCACATGGTTCATGCATAAGTATGCCTAGACACAGAGATGCGTGTACATGATAAAAACTAACAGCAAACAGTTTTCTGGAATTGCATCGTATACAAGTTTTAGTCTTTTAAAAACAAATGGATGAACTTTATAAATAAATGTGGACAAAATTTCAGAGAGAAGGAAATGTCTTTGCTTGCTATTAAGAAAGGGAACATTGCTTGAAGATCCTGAAGGGGCTTCATTTTTCCATCTTGGTCTTTGGTCAAGAAATTAAAAATGGAACAAAGTAAATGGCAATGTCAAAGTAGCCTCATTTCAGAATCCCATAATTTTCCCTCAAACTCCAATTTTTTAAAAAAAAATGCTCTAAATCCTAGTTTTAATTCAGCGTACCTTGAAGATATGCAAAATATTTGACAAAGCAAGTTCAGATGTCAGGGCCAAAGTAAACATGAGTGAGAAATGTGGCCTTTTTTAAAAAATAATAATAATTGATAATTCAAAATTAAAAACATTGGACAAAGACATGACGTCACTGGCCCATGCATCTTCCAACACTTTAAACTAATACATAATATACTAATATATGTCTTAAACCTTATACGTCATTTAAACATAATATAACAATAGTAATAATAATATAATAATAATTTATACCTTATTTCTATACAATTATACATATCTATACATATATGAACCTATCCATACATGTATCTATAATAACATATATATTTCTAGTCTAGCACTACACATTTGTCTCAGCTATCCTCCTTTTATCTAACCATTCTTAGAATTTTATCCAGATTTTATAGTACGATGATTCGCTTTTATCCTTGAGTTCCAAGGTGAGTCTATCCATTTCAGCACAGTTGAAGATTTTTAGTAGTATTTCCTCTTCAGTTGGGATATCTTTCTCTTTCCACTTCTGAGCAAAAGCTATCCATGCCGCTATAAGTATATTTAATAGTAGATAATTTATGTCTTTCTTGTATTTACCCTCTGTCATTCCCAAGAGGAAAAGTTCCGGTCTGACTTCTATATTTATTAACAAAATTTCATCCAACCGACTCTTTATTAGATTTCAATATTATTTTGCCTTTGAGCTTTCCCACCACATATGGTAGAAATTCCCCGAGGACAACATGACAAAGAATTTCCCTTATTAATTCATGCTAATCTTGTGGGGAGAGGTGCCACCTATAAAACATCTTATATAAATTTTCCTTATATGAAGTTGCTAATGTGATTTTTAAATTTTTCCCCCATAGCATCTGCCAAATCAATACTATGACCAAAATATTTACTCCAAATTATCATTGTTTCTTTGACTTGTTCCTCAATCGTATCTTGTTCCAATAAATAGCAATATAGCTTACTTATGGTCTTACCCTCCCTACTTAATAAAAACTTATCTAAGAAATGTGGCCTTGATGTCTCAGCTTTTTAAAATAATAATGAATGAGGCCAGAATGAATGCAGAGTAATTTGGAATAGGGCTGAAATATGTGGGTGGAACAGGATTTTTTTTTTAATAAGATGATATATTTTCTAGTTTAAATTGACTTGCCCTTGCCTCTAGAAATATATCCACATGGACCCTGCACATTTTGTATACAAGCAACTATTGGAATAATACGGACTGAGAAAGACACGTAGGAGGAAAGGATCACTTCCGACCTTCTCCCCCTTCCCCAACTCCGATGGCTGTATTTAATACTTTTAAACAGTTGTGGCTAATGGAAACGGAACTGCTAGCTTTGACCTGGTGCTTTAGCTATTTGAACTTGACACCTAGGCCTTTACTCCAAATGTGAACCACAGCTGTTGTTATTATGTTTGAATTTTTAGAGGGTGGTTTACACCTTAGCTCTTGAAAAATGAGTACGGAAGGCTAAACATGCCTATGCTTGAAATCTGAGCCTGTGAACTCTGCCCTGTTGGAAAACTTGCTGCATTCTAGAATAATGCTGGAAGAAGACATTTTATTGCCAACATCGGGGAGGTAATGTCTGGCCTACTCTAAATCTGGACATCACTACAAAACCAATGGGAAAGACCAGTTCTGTCTATGGAAACAGAGATTTTATAGTACTTCGTTCAGGGAACCATAACCCCAGGAATAAATTGGTTTCCATAAGGGATGCATTTTTCACTGAACTAGCCTTATTTCATCAGCACAATAAACGAGACAGTTTCATTTCATTATTATTTCCACTGAATGGAGGTCTCACATAGTGAAAGCTGAGTGGTAAAATTAGAATTGCACTTGATATGATAAATACCAACTGCCGACTTCCAATATGCTTATTTTAAGAGCATTTGTGGAGTCAGGCAGCCCTAATAAATCTAACAAATAAGTAAATAAGTCAACTAAACATTGCTAGATTATCCTTTTCCCTTCAAACAAAATCTATCTACTGTTTGGGCTTTGGAAAGCCCAAGAGAGAAAAAGGGCTTAGGCCTGCTTACTGCTTCAGCTGGGAAGGTCATATAGATTTTCCTTCTAATTTTAAGTGGCCAAATGTTATTGTACTGATTATATTTTATCAATATTTTAATCTGTTCCCTTGGTCTCAAGTAAAAACCCAGCTCGACTTCAGTGTCCTAGGAAAACAAAATCTTTATGACATGTTAAAACTGCTTTTATTTTTTCCAGTCTCTGAAGTAAAAAAAAGAGTAACAAGAACATTGAATTTCCTGTGCATACATTATTAAATTTGTTTGCTGCCCATCTCGCTACAAGATGACTCTGGATGGTTTACAACATGGTCAAATACCTGGGGGGAAAGTAGGGTTTAAGCCCTCTCTTAACCTATAACAAAGCAGGGACCTTCCTCAACCACTTCAGCATTTGTCCCTACAAAATATAATGTATTAGTTAGAATGTTAACTTTCTTTTTGACTAGCCCCCAAAAGTTTGAGGCTGGTAATTGTGTAACAGTTACAGTTTTGTTTATTTACATAACAACAATTGCCTCAGTTGTGGTATGTGGATGGTTCTTTAAGCATTTTAAAAGAAAAATAATAACAGGGAGGAGAAGTCAGCCCAAGAGCCCCTTTGATAATTTTCAATTGATCTCTGCTGGAGGTTTTTATATCTGATAACTCCCTTTGAAGAGGCAGCTCGTGTGGGGGTAACATTTCATTCGCCGCCGCTTGTGTTGACAACACAAGAGTAGCAAGACATCTACATAGCCCCCCCCCCAATTCAACTTTGTGTAAGATTAGACTACATCGTCTATATACAAAACAAATGCCAAAAACAAAGCACAATATTACTTCCTGCCGTTTTATGTTCACTGACACGGGGATAATAACTCTGACAGCTTTGCAAAAAGTCATGGCAAAACTTCAAGAGCGTTTTGCAGATTTCAGCCCTTTCAAGCTCAAAGCAGAGAACGATTAAAAAGATACAATCGAATAAATGTATGTACTGCCATTTTTAGGAATTTTAAAAATGAGTCAGGCGTTGAAGGCTCTCTGAAGAGAGTGTTTGACTTGGAGGGGGAAAAAATATTGAGTTCTTTTCAAGGTAACTTGAGAGCAATGGCTACACCAGAAACTCGATGCTTTGCACAGATTGTGGAGAAGGAAGATGAAGGCAACAATCTCAGGAGTATGTGCAGTTAATAACCTATAGGAATAACCTAGGGGAAAAGTATGTGTAGTTAATAAACTTATAGTACGCTCTTAGAGAATAAAATCATTCCTCTCAAAAAGTGACCATCTCACAAAATGCCAGCCCCCTTCAATTTTTTTTTCAATTTCACTCTATACCATTGTGCAAGATAACATGACAACAGCCATTGGGAATTGCCAGAGCTGGAGAAAACTGCCAGGACTTGTTTACAGCTGGATCAATACAATAACAAAGACCCTGTGTGGTCTTATTTAAAATCTGAAGGGTGATACTGGGATATGTTCTATCAATGCATCTTTACTTGTGAAATCCATTTTCTTTCCAAATGCTTCATTTCTTCCTGTACATAAGGCAACAATGCTGAACCATGGCACTAATCGTGATTAAACAAATAGGCCTGAACCTCTGAATTTCTACTATATTGAATTTAGATTGTGTACACTTATTGTGCAATAAGCCCCACTGAACAGTGTGGCATTTCAAAGAAAACAAATCTTCTCAGTCTTATGTATACTTTTATTCTTATTTACTATTCCTGGGTAGCTTGATACCGAGTTATCTAAGTAAATCCAGCTGAACTCAATAGGGCTTGCTTCTAATCAGGCATACATTAGTGTGTGTCATAAATAATTCTGACTAAAAATTATGTGGCAGGATTCTTTTTTGGAGTGGGGGGTAGATTATTTGAAGAGAAGACAAAAGCAGACCTGGCAAATTCATACATTCAATGATAACTATTCATGTAACCCAGGGGTGTCAAATGTCATGGCGCATCATCATGGCGGTGTCACGTGACATATCATGACTTTTCCCCCTTCGCTAAACTGGGCGTGGGCAGCGCATGATGCATCGGACCCGCAGGCCGCAAGTTTGACAACCCTAAAGTAACCAAAGCTATATGCAAATTAAAGCTGATAAATCTCTAGTAGGACAATCCTCATAGCAACTGAATCTCCAAAAGTGCATCTTGAAAGAGAGGAAGAAGTTAACTTGCTGAGAATCAGACAGGATCAAACAGATAACAGCACCATCAAGGTGACCACAAACACTATCTGAACCCACAGATTCATGCCTGTGTTATAGATAGCTATAATTGCACTGGTTTAATCAGCCTAGACAGGTCAGATAATAGGAATGGGGCCAGAATGAGAGGAAAAGAAACTATTTTGGGGATAGTTGAAGAGTTCACAACCCCTTCAGAGACCACAGATGAGGCTGAAGTGGAAGGAGGGAAAAGGATAAAGGATGGATAGAGAGAGCTAGGAGAACAGGACAGACCAAGTTACTACCCAAAGATGAAGCATGTAAGAGGACATCATGATGCAAACTCTACTCATTTTACAAGCGTGGTGATACAGAAGGGGTAAGGTTTGCATTGTGATGACATGATACAGGTAGTCCTTGATTTTTGACCATAATTGAGCCCCAAAATTCTGTTACTAACAAGACAGTTGTTAAATGAGCTTTGCCCCTATTTTATGACCTTTCTTGCTGAAGCGGTTAAGTCAGGGGTGTCAAACTCGATTTCAATGAGGCCAACATCAGGATTGCGTTTGACCGCGGGGTGTGCATGTGTGGCCAGGGTGGGCATGGCCAGCTCAACAAAAACAGGCTTCCTAGTTCTGTTTCGGCTGCAACAATCTCCTGCAACCCTCTGCCAGTGAAAAGAGAGCTTGGCAAAGCCGCATGCAGCCCTCATGAGCTCCGTTTTCAGATGCAATGGCCTCCTGCAACTCTCTGCCAGCAAAAACAGAGCTTGGGAGCAGGGGCGAAATCTAAATTTTGTTACTACCAGTTCTGTGGGCGTAGCTTGGTGGGCGTGGCAGGGGAAGGATACTGCAAAATCTTCATTCTTACTCCCCTCCAGGGGAAATTTCTATTCCCACCCCACTCTAGAGGAAGGATATTGCAAAATCTCCATTCCCACTCCACTCTGGGGCCAGCCAGAGGTGATGTTTCCAATTCTCCAAACTGCTCAAAATTTCCGCTACCGGTTCTCCAGAAGCTGTCAGAACCTGCTGGATTTCACCCCTGCTATAAAGGTTAGATATCATTAGTGATGGAGTAACAAAACCCCCATACCTTCAGCATCTTCCATATGACATGCTCTTGATACATGCATAAATATAGTCCCTACCCTCTTTTCTACTTCAACTCTTAATAAACATTATGCAGCTTCTGCTGAGAACCAATATTTACCTGAAAGATGTTAGTTCCAAGCAAGAGTAAGTTTCATTGAAACAAAGGAGATTTGCCCACCACATGGGAACTCCATTTTAAAAGGATCTGCAGTCCTAGAAATCAGGTACAAAAGTTATGTGAGGCTGCACAAGGATTCTCTAAAATGGCGGGAAGAAGTGACAAGCAATAATTGTCCAACCATCATCTTCAGCTATGTAAGATATATTCATGCACCAGTTGCCATTAAATGAAATGTGTTTGTGCATGTGTGTACATATGAATACACACACACACACACACTCAAACACACATGCACACACACATTTTATTACACTTACCACTGCATAATTTAAAGTATCATAGAATATGCTGTGAAGGCTCCATCTTAGCTTTTCTGCACAAAAGAATTGGTAATGATGGATACTGAATATTCATAAGTCCAGATGTGTTGATCTCCTGATTTTTTTTGCTTCATTTTTAGTTGCTAGACACTCAGATGAGTGTGACTTGGACAAAGAATGGGATTTTCCACATGACATTCCTTGGAAAATACTTTCTCCAAAAGAAATATCAAAGGCACATGATATTTCTGTCACAGGTCCTGTGCTTACCACAGCATCACTTATTTCTAAATCAATTGAGAAACTACCTGAAAACATATCCAGTATTCATATTTGCCAATGTAAAAATTCAGAGACAACTGTATAGATTCTACAGCAGTAAATGAAGTGGGAAGGATCACTAAAAGGTTTTTGTTCTTGTCATCTTATAACTTAACATGGCCCTTTCCCATGTGCTTCATATTATTTAAAGGAAAGCTGGATTCGTTTACATCAGTGAAGAAGATAAACATGGGTAAATGTAAGAAAAACAAGATTAGTGACTTCTTCTGAAAACCCAGACTTCTGTTGTGAACAAAGATTATCCCTCCCCCACTCCAACTAGATCCATAAAGCAAGTGCTACAAAAAGTTTGGAAGTTGGGATTTTCCCCCCACTTTCCCTTCTATTCCAACTATCTGGAGGAGATTTTGAGGGGTGAGTGAGGGGCTCCAGAGAAGCAGAATTACTGATTATATGAGGAAGCCATTTCTCAATGGATCTGGCTGTCTATTGGATATGATCTTCCAAATCACCTTCACCAGATTTCTTCCTTACGACAGTACAAGTTATAATATAACTTGTATATATTATATTCTATAATATAAAATAGCAATAGCATTTAGACTTACAGTGCTTTACAGCCCTTTCTAAGCAGTTTACAGAGTCAGCATATAGCAATCTGGGTCCTCATTTTACCCACCTCGGAAGGATGGAAGGCTGAATTGACCTTGAGATTCGAACTGCCAAATTGCAGGCAGCTGGCAGTAAACAGAAGTAGCCTGCAGTACTGCAGTCTAACCACTGTGCCACCATGCAAAGAGTAAATCATGTGATAGAAGACTATTTTTCTAAGTGTAGCAATACAGTTCAAGTTCTTTCAAGTCTATATGAGCAGGTCAGGGAGAAGAACCAACCAAACAACCAGAATTTGGGACTGACCATCTACTTAATGTTTGAGGAATTATTTAGAAATACAAATCTTCTTCTCTGACTTCATTGTGCCAGAGCAGTTTATCAGAAATATAAAATACTGCCTTTGGGCCTTCCTAGAACTAAAAGAAGTTTTTCCCCATTTCTGAACTCTAATGAACCAAATCACCAGTTGAGATTTAGGAATGGTCACATCCTGAATTTATCCCATTCCACTTATCATCAAGGAAGAGGGTTTTGTTTTTGTTTTTTGTTCTGAAGTCTTTTTAAATTAGAGCTACCAGCTGGACTGCAGAAATCTGGGTAACCCTACACAGTAGCAAAAAGACATGCCAACTCTTTGCTGCCATCTGTTGCAGAGAGTTGCAGTCCATATATGAGTTATACATTATAAAGTTTCCAACTAGAGATACTTGTAAAACTCTCCCTTTCTTCCTCTAGATTTTAGAAACCCAAGTAAAGATGTATGTGATGTAGATGTACATTACGAATATTGCTATTTTGACTGTTGATTTGATCGAACCAGGTACAATGTAAGATAAATACTAAACTGTGCTAATACTACTAATGTTTTGTTCCATTTTTCTTTATTATAAATATTGTTTAACCAATCTGAGTAATTATTTATGAGGCATTTATGGGACATGCAGGTTTATTTTTATTATTTTGTCCTTCATCCTCCATCAATAATCAATATGCCATCCATTGGTAAAACTCTGTCATAAAAGGGAAAAAGAAAAGTTTTCCATTTTTTAAAATCTTGTCAGTGAAACTGCAGGACCTGATCCAGGCAGTCACCAGGAATTGACACTGACACACACACACACACACACACACACACACACATGTCCATGCTCATTAATAAAACAGAAGCTTGTCACCTTCCCCCAAACAGAATTTTAGTTTACTAAATTTTAGAATTTAGTAGCATCTATTAATAGATGCTACTAAATCCATTTTTCCCCACTCATATGAGACTTAGATGTGGTCCAATCCATCTAGACCAGTGGTTCTCAACCTTCCTAATGCCACGACCCTTTAATACAGTTCCTCATGTTGTGGTGACCCCCACTGGA
>JANHFM010008092.1:131615-155114 GCA_032468115.1 Grayia smithii
GGCACTAATTGCAGGCAGATGGAACTAAGTGGAACCACTTAGGCAGTGCACTAGCTAAGTGCGCCACCAAGGCTCTTTTATGATCTGCACATGCGCAGAAGGCCCTGGGCATGTGCGGAGGTGGAACATGCTCACATTTGTGAACCAGTAACAAAGGTAGGTGAATACCACCCGTGGTAGAACAGCCAGATATGCCTGCATTTTTCACCTGAAATTAAATATAATACTCTGTTAATGATGTGTAGAATCTGGCATATGTATTTTAGAAAACTATAGTTTTATTATGTCGTGGATATGGAGGAGCCATGTGGTGTAGTAGTTAAAATGCAGTATTGCCAGCTAACTCACTGCTCACTCCAATGACCAGCTCAAAATGAACTCAACCTTCCAGCCTTCCAAGGTCGGTAAAATGAGAACCCAGATTGTTGGAGGCAATATGCTGACTCTGTAAACTGTTTGGAGAGGGCTGTAAAGCACTGTGAAGTGGTATATAAGTCCAAGTGCTGTGGGTAAGTGCTACTTTAAATATAGAACAATCAGATTTATGTTGAAATAAGGAATATTTATTGAGCAGCACTTAACAAAGGCCTACTGAGAATTTGTGTATCATGTTTTGGTCTTCACTTGCTGCAGTTGGAGCAATCTTGCAGGCTAGAGGCATAGAGTCTGTACGACAGGTTGAACCCATGCACAAGCACACACTAACAGAATGTTCCAACTCAATAGCCCGATCTGCAAATGTCACATGTAACAGTTTCAGCTCTGCCCACTCTCTCTTTCTGGATTAGATCTCCTCTATTGAATCCAGTCCATTTTTCCATTTCTTGTTGGTCTCCTTGATCTTTGAACTACAGGTACTCCTCGATCTACAACAGTTCATTTGGTGACTGTTCAAAGTTACAAAGGCACTGAAAACAGTGACTGATGATTTCTCACACTTATGACCCCTGCAGCATCTCCATCAGGGGTGGCTTCTACTTACCTTTACTACCGTTTCTGAGCTTTGTGCGCTTTGTGCGCACATGCGCAGAAGCTTTTTTTGGGAGAAAAACCTTAAAGAAGCATTCTGCGCATGCGAGGAACATGCGGAGCATGTGGAGCCCCAAGAACGGTAAGTACGGGTGCGTGGGTAGGCCCAGCTCCCAGGCGCAGACAACCGGTTCGGTACCGTCACAGCATCACAGCGTCACCACTACCTGATCACGTGAACCGGCCCGAACCGGGAGCAACCCGCCACTGATCCCCATGGTCATGTGATCAAGCTTAGCAACTGACTGGTATTTGTGATGGTTTCAGTGTCCAGGGGTGATGTGATCACCTTTTGAGCAAACTCAATGGAGAAACCCAAATTCACTTAAGTACCATGTTACTAACTTAACAACTGCAGTGCTTCACTTAACCACCATGGCAAGAAAGGTCATAAAATGGGGAAAATTCACTTGACAAATGTTTCATTTAGCAACAGAAATGTTGGGTTCAATTTTGGTCATAAGTCAAGGACTACCTGTACAATCTCCTTCCCTAGCTGATGCAATGGGCAAGTCATTGTTTGTGATTCCCCCAATTTTCTCAAACACGTAGGTATGCTGGTCTCCTCCAGAACTGGGACCCTGCTCCTTTCAAATTCTTTGTGAACTCAATTCTGCCATCCGAGATTCCCTTGTAGTTCTAGACTGCTCTTTCTCCTAGTTTCACTAAAGGGGGAATTCACATCCTACCCTTTGCAGAAGTGAAAAACCTATTTATTTCTCCTTTTTACCTCTTGGCCTGCTCATGGGTATTTTTGCTCCTTTGGTTTCAGAAAGAGAAAAGATTTCCCACTTATTGCTCCTTATCTCTTTAGGTTACTTCCCTTAGGCTACCTCTCTATTTTCTTGCCATGACATCATTTGCCAGTCTGGCCTTCTGCTCCATATCTTTCCCTGCCCAGTGTATCTTCCTGTGCACAGGCAACACACTCCCTTTGTTGTGTGTCCGCAGTTTTACTCTTCTAAAAAGGAGCCCTTTTAGAGATCTTATTTCTTCACACTTCAAAAAAACAACAACAACAACTACCAAATGGATCCAAATCAAGCCAAAATGTGGAGTAAACACCTAAGTAGGAACTCCACCAAATGCAGCATTCAAGTCAATAAAAAATAAGTACATTTAGTTTGAAAAATTTGACATACTAGATCTCTGTGGATCCAACGGTACATTTTCTTAAGCAAATGACAATAGAGTTATCCCTTAACCTGCTAAAGAGTTTGCTAGACAGATATCACAAGATTAAATTTCTTTGCAGCGTTCACAACCACACAGTAGTTATGGCTGCATACATGTTCTGGTCTTGCCCAAGTCTCTCTTTCTTCCTCTCTCTCATCTTTCTTAATTATCTTAATCGGATACCTACGGCTGTTCCAGGAGCAATGAGCCTGAGTAAGTTATTTAGCTAAGGAGTCCCTAGCTCAGGAACATACCAGATGTGACAAAGAGCTGAGCAGAGAAGCAGCACATCTCCTTGAGAAGGGGAGCAACCCTTCTACCCAAGCCAACAACTGGGACTATATAAAAACAGCCTCTAGGTCCTAATCCGTCTGTTGAAAACAACTCTCTGATTCTGGCCCTAAATTCCTGTCATTCTTACCCTCTGCCCTCTATTTGGTCCCCAGGCTTGATAATTGAGCTAGCTCAACCCTGGAATGTTACAGAGAGTTCTTACCGCCGTTTCTGCTTGCAGTTGTTCACAACTCAAATTACAAGGCAAGCTGGACTTTCCAAGTCTTTGCTAATTACTTGCATGACTGCTAGTGGGAAGTTTATGACATGGCAATAATAACTTTCAAACTTGTAATTTCCTGCTTTCTATTTTATGTGGACTTGTACAGGCCATGGCACAATGGTGGGTTTCAAAATTTTTTACTACATGTTCTGTGGGTGTGGCTTGGTGGGCGTGGCATGGCTTGGTGGGAGTGATAGGGAAGGATACTGTAAAATCTCCATTCCCTCCACAATCCAGGGGAAGGTTACTGCAAAATCCCCATTTCCTCCCAATCAGCTGGGACTCGGAAGGCAGAAAATAGATGGTGGCGGGACCAGTCAGAGGTGGTATTTACCGGTTTTCCAAACTACTCAAAATTTCTGCTACCAGTTCTCCAGAACTGGTCACAATCTGCTAAAACCCGCCTCTGGTCAACTCAGTAGCTATCTCAAACTATTTAACTTGGTCAAGAGACTGATTTTTGGAGGTTTGTGGATAACTGCTGCTTCGGGCTGTCAACCACAGGATCTCTAATTGTGATCAGACTCATCAATTTTAGGAATGTTATAGTACTGTCAAGTCTTATTTAATGGTGTAACCAACAAAACAAATACTAGAAGAAGAATCTGATCTCCGTTATTTGTCGGTGCAATGCCCAGCTAGACCGGTCTTTCTCAAATCTCTCGCCACCTCCACCAGCTGTGTAGACTTCGTGGGATCCTTGCTGCTTTCTGAGCTTGATTGTTCTCTTATAGCAATAGCAAGAGCATTTAGACTTATATACCGCTTCATAGTGCTTTTACAGCCCTCTGTAAGTGGTTTACAGAGTTAGCCTATTGCCCCCAACAATCTGGGTCCTCATTTTACCCACCTCAGAAGGATGGAAGACTGAATCAACCTTGAGCCGGTGAGATTCAATCTGATGAACTGCAGCTAGCAGTCAGCTGAAGTAGCCTGCAGTACTGCACTCTAACTACTGCGCCACCTCGGCTCACCTTGTTTGTAGACAGAACCAACCCCTTGTGTGTTGGGAGATTCCATATGTCTGCTTGTTGCAGACCTCATGCTTATCTTGGAAGAGAAGTAGAGTATTGTGTCCCCCACCTCACTCTTAATAAAACATTACAATACAGTAGTGGCCAAAATGGTGGAAACCTTTTGGGAAAAGTATAAAACTAGCTAATAACACCACTTTTGGGGGGATATATAATTATATATCAATGGAAAGATAATTTAATCAAGAATGTAATGCAATACATTTTATAAAGGATTTGCTATTACAATAGTAGTCACAATATAAAGAAGAAAAGTGAAACACATAGAAAAAATGAGATATACAAAAATTATCACCATGTCAGTTACTACTTAGTTGGGTAACCTTTAGCATGAATGACGGCCTTACAACGTCTTCCCATGGACTGAACCAAGTCTTTGAGTTCTGCAGCTGTTCTAATGTGGAACCAAGATTGAAGGATTGCTTCTATTAACTGGGTTTTATTGCTGGGTCGCTTCTGACTAACAAGTTTTTTTAGTCAGCTCCATTGATTGTCAACTGGGTTAAGGTCTGGGCTATTCCCAGGCCATTCCAGCAGTGGAATAAGATTATCTTGAAACTCAAAAAAAAAAAAAGTGGTGTTATTAGCCATCAAACCTCAAAAATATACTTTTTCCAAAAGGTTTCTACTATTTTGGCCACTATTCTACATTATCTCCTTGATTTGAGATTGCTTTTAATGACAAAGCAGGATAAATATGCCCTCTTATCGTTGTAAGTAAGTAAAAAAGGAGAGTTGGGGGGGTCTCTTTAAAAAACATTGTTTAAAATCTGTTTGCTGCCACATCGGTTTGCTAACTGAATCCATTGTTTCTGGCAGCCACCTTCCCCGGCTCAGTCCCAGCAATACCTTTTGCAACAGTCCTTGTTCAACAGTTCAGGAACCAAAACGAAAGACCCCCCACGTTACGAAGAAGCCATCAAACAGACGCGCAGCCTGCAGTCTTCTCAACGAGAAGTAAGTCGAACAGCAGACCCCTTTATTTATTCTAATGTGTCTTAATTTGGCACCCAGCTTCATTAAGGAGTCGATAAAAGAGATACGATGTGAGCCCTTCCGTTTGCTCTAACTTCAAGTAGACATCGCTGCTCAGTCCTTTAAAAAAAAAAAAAAAAAGATGCAAAGATGCATAATTTTCCCAAAATCTTAAAGCGAATTGGTTTCCAGAATGTCCGCCATGTCAACATTCCTCTCAGAGGGCAGGCGAAGATAGCCATGCCAAACCATGGAATTGGGGTTTGGCTCAACTAATCCTCCATCAGAAAAAAAACAAACCAAAAAAACAACAACCCCAAAGAGAGTTTTCTTTGTAAGAAACCAAAAATGTGTTAGGGGGGAGGGGGGGGGAAGACAAGGTCGTTTAAGGACATCTGTGACAAGATAAAATACCTGCTTACTCATGAATATAGCTGATGGAATATGACTTTTTAACAGTCTCAGCCAGCCAGTTTGGCAACAGCTTTTTTTTTTTTTAACAAGGCTGTCAAGGATCAAAGAGAATGAGGAGCTTTCTTTATAGATCAGCTAGTTGAGAGGGAAAGGAAGCCAGATACTAGTTCTGCTTGGCAGTTCATGACAGATGCTGCTGTTAGGTTCAGTACAGGAGAAATTGTATTTTGTCCGACTTTGCTGATCCAACCACTTCAGGTTTCTCCTCCTCCTCTCCTTAACGCTGGTGAAGAATCTGCCAAGTTCTGCTAAAACCACCAGCTGAAAAGCTTTTCAGCTGGAATTACCAAATCGAGTTTGCCAGTTAAAAGAGAATTTAACTCCATTTTCTTTACGAAAGTACTTTAAAGCCTTGTACCTCTTGTTTTTTTTCTTTGAATTCTTGTTTTTCTTTGCTCCCTCCTTCTGATCTTTCTGCTTATTGGCCGGAAGACTAAAAATTACAAACAACTGGCTGGGCAGCTGCATAACCAATTCTGAAATTAAAGGGGCCGGATCAAATAAAAAGCCAACTCAAAAAAGACCTTTTTTGGGGTTACAATTAATTTAAATACTATTCCCAATTATTTTGTTCCATTTTTGTTCCATTAAAAGATCAGTGAAGCTTTCAGATAGGGGTGTTTTCCTGTTTGGGATGACTAATATTAAGGATGCCCCTATGAATTTCCTGACAAGGTAGAGTCTTGCAGTCAATAGATATTATTGGGAACAATCATGGACGAGAGTTACCGCCTGGGAAAGCCAAGGGAAATCATCAAAACCATCAAAAAGCGAAAGTTCGAATATTTTGGACATGTGATGCGACACCCGGAAAAATATGGCATCCTTCACTTAATCCTCCAAGGAAAGGTTGAAGGCAAACGAGGTGTTCAGGCAGAAGAAGAACATCATGGCTTCGAAATCTGGTTTGAACAAAACTCAACAGTACTTTTTTTGTGCAGCTGTCGATCAAAATAGGATTGCCAACATGATCGCCAACGTCCGATGACGGATATGGCACAAGAAGGAGAAAAAGAATGGATGAGAGTGTTTCATCCATGGCATGATGACCACCATGGTCATCCAGTGATATGAACATTCCTTCAGTAATTCCACAAGGCCGAGCAATATGAAAATTTGGGGCAAAGGTCAGTGCACCTGGACATTCACTGCAGAAAAGCAGCTTACCTGTGTAACAGTAGCTAGCAAGGGAAATGCTTGCTGCTCTTTTTCTGGATAGCAAATGCTGTAATGAACATGCTTTGAACATGTCCTCGCTGTGTCCTTTTATTTCGATTTCTACTACCTGTTATATAGTGCACCTCTGACTGATTTTTCTCAGAAAGACTGTTTTGCAAACATATTTCCCAGAAATGTGTTTTGTGAACATATTTCATGTTTACTCCAATTGAATTCAGTGAGGCCAACTTGTAATTAAGTATGTATTTGGACTTCAGCTTTAACAGAAGGAATTTTTAGCAATTAATCGCGAATCTGCAATATCTCCCTGGCATTCTAATATATTAATATAGATACATACGTATCAGATTGTTAATTCTTCAGGAGCTAGTGGGATTTTAAGGTATATTTGTACCTTAAATACAAACATAGAATACATCACTACTTCTCTTATGATCCCAACCTATCATAGAATACCAATCATGCTTGTACTTTGGGATGGTAAAATAAATAAGATTTTTTTTCCCTTTGTTAACAGATTTCCAGTGCCCACAGCCAGCAGATGGATGATCTTTTTGATATCCTCATTAAGAGCGGAGGTAAGATGCACTGAAATAGAGCACCTGACTCAACTTACAACAGTTCATTTAATGGCCATTCAGAGTTACAAGGGCACTGAAAAAACTTATGACCATTTTTCACACTTATGACCACTGTGGCATCCCCACGGTACGCAAAATTCAGGCACGCAGCAACTGACTCATATTTATGACGGTTGCAGTGTCCCAAGGTCATGTGATCACTTCTTGGCACGTTCCGACAAGTCCATGGGGAAGACAGATTTCACTTAACAACCAGGTTGCTAACTTGACAACTGCAGTGATTCACTTAACAACTGTGGGAAGAAATGTCTTAAAATGGGGCAAAACTCATTTAGCAAACGTCTCACTTACCAATAGAAATTTTGGGGTCAATTGTGTTCATAATAAATGAAGGACTACCTGTATTTGAGGAATTTATTTTTGAACGTCTTTAATTTAGAGCAGAGGTCTCCAACCTTGGCAACTTTAAGACTTGTGGAGTTCAGCTCTCAGAATTCCTCAGCCAGCTTTGTTGGCTGAGGAATTCTGGGAATTGAAGTCCACAGGTCTTAAAGTTGCCAAGGTTGGAGACCCCTGCTCTAGAGGACCACGTTAGAGGTATTCTAAGGAATAAGAAATGGAATCTATTGCTTTTATTTTAATGGTGGAACAACTTGTATTTGTTACTGGACAGAATTTATAGAAGTGCAAAATTAATCCAGGAACAGAACATTGTTCCCTCTGGACCATGCCAAACCTCCTCCTAAATCATACCATTCCAGGGGCATTTTGGCAGTTTCTGAAAGTGAATCATTTGAACTGGAAGTGGTAAGCAGTGATCTAGCCAAGCCATCGTGTTTTGAATGTAACAGGCAGGCTGAAGGCCAGAGGTTTTCATAATGTTCTGTGGCTGGATTGACTAGCTATGAACATCTGTAGATGGACCGTTTTGGAATCTTGCAGTGTTTTGGCTGAGTCAGAAAGATCAAACATGGCAATTCATGCTGGCCAGGAGAAGTGATTAAACAGGAGTATGAAACCTCCAGTCATGGATTCCTGTAACATCTGAATCAGGAGCCCTAGATGGTTAATTTTCTGACAGGTCAGAATCTGAAGCCGGGGATAAAACTAGTTTTTTGATTCAACCTGGTGAGGAAAACAGCAAAATGGGCATCCTGAGTCTCAGGTAATGCTAACTAAAGGACAAAGCCTTGGTTTTTTGGCCAGCTCTCAAGAGTTGTATTTTAGGATTATAACAGTACCAGATTTGTTGTTTGTTATTCAACACAGAAAGTCCAGTTTATTATCTCTGTATTCACCCTTGATGGTATAAGTAATAATCTCAACACCATCTCAGTTTGCCTTGCTCCCAATCTCTGTCATAGATCAAACAATTATTGATAATTCTTTAACCGGCAAATGGAGGGGTAATTACACTAGGTTTCCCTGATTCGGTCAATCATTTTTTTAATCTGCTGTTCTGAGTAGAGATCTTATGCCCATTCAGTCATTATAGTGGTCCGTGGACCTAAGCTGAAAAAAATTGAAATAATTGATTCACTGAAATGGTTATTTGTTTAATAATAAACAGAAAGCCATTTTAGTTCTTGGGTTATAGTCCTAAATGATAGAAGAAGCTTGCCAGAAAATAATAATCCTTTTTATACTGATATTGTTGGTCTGATGTTGCCTTGTAAGTTTTTTATAACAAAGTACAGGTGTAAAGATGGACTCGGCGGCTTAAAAGTAATGAAGGTTCACTGAATCAAAAATGTACTTTGTTAAAATGTATTTTGTTAAAGCAATCCATTGAAGTGAGTTCTTTCCTTTTTACTTTATGGATTCAGTGAAATATAGAGCTGGTTTAGTCTAGTGGTTAAGACATCAGGCTAGAAACCAGGAGACATATAAGTTCTAGTTCCAACTTTAGGCACAAAAACTTGCTGGATGACTTTGGGACAATCGCTAGGAGACTGTGAGTTCTAGTCCCGCCTTAGGCCTGAAAAACCAGCTAGGTGACTTTGGGCCAATCATCAGGAGACGATGAGTTCTAGTCTTACCTTAGGTCTGAAAGTTGGTTGAATGACTTGCAGCAAGTCCCTCTTTTTCAGCCCAACCCACATCACAAGGTTGTTGTTGTTGTTGTGGAGGAAGAAGGAGCATTAAGTATTTAATAAAAACAATAAAGTCTGGATAAAAAAATTTTTTAAAAAAATCCGCCATTGTCTTTTCTACAGAGATCTCTATGCCTATGAAGGAGGAACCATCTCTGATTTCCAAAATGAGGCCAGTGACCGCCAACATCACCACAATGCCAGTCAACACTGTGGTGTCACGTCCACCCCCACAAGTCCAACTGGCCCCTCCTCTCTCCTTAGAACCAACGAGCAATTTCTCTTTATCTCTGGAGAACCAGTTGGAAGCTCTTTTGGAAGGCACTCTACCCTCAGGAAACGGGATGCCTCACCTGACCAGCAGTAATGAGGAAAAGGAACCTTTCTCAGTCATTGAGGATCTACAGAATGACCTCCTTAATCATTCTGGGATACTAGATCACTCTCACTCCCCAATGGAGACCTCTGACTCACAGTTCACCCCCAGCTCATGTTTATCCCTCGACCTCCCAGACCCAAATTTAGACAATATGGAGTGGCTAGACCTCACCATGCCAAATGCTTCATCGGGATTGACGCCGCTCAGCTCGACGACTCCCAGCATGTTTTCAACAGATTTCCTTGATCCACAAGATCTGCAGTTGCAGTGGGATTAAACTGAAAAAGGCAGAACCGGACTCGACCACGTTTTTAAAAGCTCCGCTTAACAATAAGGTCCATTGTTTCACTCTCCTTTTGTTTTCAAGCTTATCTCTATAATTATCTTAGGGATTTAAAAAAAAATATCACAGAGTGCAAGGTTTTTTTTAAAAAAAGTTTAAGAATGTTCCAACGAGAAAGGATTGTGATTACTGTAAGCTTATGAGAATGTGTCACGAGCAACAATTCAGGTGAGTGGGCACGTTGAGAGAAAACAGTTCGGTTTAAGAACAATGCTGTAGCACAGGGGTCTTTAAACTTGGCAGCTTTAAGATTTGTGGACTTCAACTCCCAGCTATGCTGGCTGGAGAATTCTGGGAGTTGAAGTCCACAAGTCTTAAAGCTGTCAAGTTTGAAGAACTCTGCTGTAGCACCTTTCGGTCTCTATTGGACCCCCCTTAACAAAGCTTTCAGTTACACAATGAAAAAGCTTTTGTCTGAGCTAAAATCCAATGGGGTTTTATATAAAAGGATGAAACTAGATGCTGTTTGGATTTCTTCATGACTTAAAAAAGCTCCTTTCTCCTGCTAGTCAATTCTTTTAAAAGACGACCAGATGTTTCCTTTTTTTTTTTTTTTTATACTTGCCACATTTATTTGTGGAGCCTGCCAAATCCTATCCATCTTTATTTAGAAAGAAGTTTGCCGTTCTATTCAGAACAGCTTTCTCTTATAAGAATGCATAGAATTTCAGCTTGAAATCAACCATGTTACTTGGAAAAAATACCAAAAAACCTCTTTGATACATTAAAAAGGTGCTTTCGGTTAGTTTTGACAATTGTGCGTCTGTGAAACCAGTCATTGTATAGCCTGCAGACAGAAAGTGTGCCATTAGGGAAATGTTATTTTCTTTCATGTATGAAAAGGGGACTGTCTGTGTGAAGCAGCTGAAAGAAAAAAATAAAGGAAGTTTCCCTCCCCCATGACAGTTATTGGCAACAGCAAACCTTTGTAAATTGGCATTGTTATCACGTGTAATCATCAGTTTAATTCAGAGTAAACCTTTGATTTAATTTGTGCAGAGGGTAGGCAGGAACTGGTGCATATTGGGAAAAATATTTCTCACACTTTCCCCGCCCCCAGTGTTTGGGGGACATCAGTTGTCAGCTTAAAATATTTAAAGTAATTAAAATGAGCGTTTTGTTTTTTAGTCTGGTGTTCCCATTAATTTAGTTTAGAAGATACCCTTATGGCATTAAAAGTAAACAGAGGTATATCTGTTATAGAAGAGCTGCTCTCTTTTAAAATTTATTAAACTCTTTTGAGAAAAGAAACATAAATCAAGAAAATTAAGGGGGATATAAAAAGAATAGACAAATAATATAAATAAGAAAAAATGGGATCTAAAATGTCAGGGAGATTATGGCTTTTTTTTAGTATGTCATTATTTAGAAAATAATTGAAATCCCATTTTTTAAAGAAAAAATTAAAAATCATCATTAAACTTTAAATTGGGGATGACCGGTTAATACAGTAAAAATTGCTAACTGGATTATGGAGCATCACTCCTGATTAAGTGTTTTTGTTTTAGTTCATCCACCCTATGGATTATGAATTAAGTTTCATAGTTTAAAATTAATAGAATGAATATATATTCTATATATATATAGAATACACACACACACACACACACACCCCTATTTTGAAACTAGCGTAATCTTTTAAGTGAAGCCTGCAATTTAAAACTGCTGTGAAAAAGAAACTTAAAGGACAAAAATTCTATCCGACAAAAGCAATGTCATGCCATCACAATGTAAGCCCCATCCCTTTTGTGCATAAGTTGTGAAGTTGCACACCTATCCCAACAGAGCTGGCAATGCTCCTTTCCTAGATTTGACAAAAGCAAGCAGAACTGGGGACTTTCATTTTTCCAGTGTGTTCCTTCTACCTCCGTAGTCAGGACGTTCTAAACCTTTTTAGAATTTCCCACTTTTTATTTAAATATTACATGTATTAATAATGCCATCACTCTTATTACAATTTGAATCGGTTCTATCCAATGTGATATCCCCTATTGCAATGTTGGCGAGCCTTTTCAGCACTGAGGGCTGAAACAAGAGCATGCACATGTCTGCATGCTGGAAACCGGAAGAACAGCCACCTGGTGCACATGTGCAGACCGGGAAGATCTTCCGGTTTCCTGCACTCATGCGCACATGAAGATCAGGTAGCCGGTGCGCATGCGCGCTCCAGAAACTAGAAGATCATCTTCCCAGCACATGCATGCGCACTGGGCAGCTGCTCTTCCGGTTTCCGGCCTCCCACATGCATGAAGACAGCTGGCCAGCACACCAGAACCCGGAAGAGCAACGGGTGACAGCTCGCGTGCCCTGAGTGATGGCATAGGTTTGCCATCACAGCCCTATTGCTTCCTAACAAACGGCAGAACTTCAGAATTTCACAGCAAAGGACATCCAGTGGCTTGATGTCCTTTGGATATCCTATATGCCAGGAATTTCTGCATGCAAAGCATAGACCTGGATTGAAAAATTGACAAGGAAAAAAAAAAAACCATTCAACATCATCACCATCAGAGCTTATTCAAATTTTTCCCAATGTTGCACCATAGCCTATATTTTTCCTTTCTTTCAAAGGTGGAGATTTTTTAAAAAAACAACAACACCCCAACAACCTGTAAACGAGAGGTCTCGACTTCTCTTTGTAAAGCTCAGCTAGCTGTCTTTTTAATCATGAAGAAATTTAAAGGGGAAAAAACAACAACCCAAACAACCTTCCGCAGAAGTGTTTCCCAACGGCAATTTCCAGGTATGTAGACTCCCAATCAGTCCCGGAATTCTGCAGTGAGCATCACCCTTGACAGAATTCTGGGGAGGGGTTGAAAGTCCACACACGACTGAAGCTGCCAAGGGGGAAAGCACTTCTACGAGATTGCTCAATCGGATTTTTTTCAAGCCAAAGTTCTCTTTTCATTCCACAGAACCAGATGAATTCGATTTTTTGGGGGGGGAAAAAAGACAGAACCTGGTCAGAATTTGGATTGTTTCTCGTTAGAACAGTACTTGGTTCTGCGGGGGGGGGGAGGGGGTGCCTTTTTTTGCGTGTGCTCTTAGGAATCCCATAGAATCATTGTCATTGATTTCAAGGAGAACTAATCCGGCCCCATCAAGCAGTGTTTTGTTGAGTGTTTATTATCCAATACACAATATTTTGAGCCGGTTGTGTATTCGCCCTGCATATTTTGCCGTTTCGTTTTCTCCTGGAAGCCATAACTGTGAAGATGCCAATTCAGGTTGGCTTAATTGTCGAGACGAGCTTTGATATTTTAGGAACTTTTTGCTGGTGTCAAGGTAGCTCCAGGCCAAAAACCAAAGACATCAACAACTTCCCCCTAAACGTCAGTTTGGGATCCTTGTTTGGAACAATTATTCTTGTGCCATTTTGCATTTTTACTTTAGAGCTACCGTGTGCTGTTATTCAAACAACTACACTAAACTTTCTTTGTGATTTTAGCCTAGAGCTAGGAGTGTTTTCAGCCAGACAGTATGAAATGACTTTGAGAGAAAGTAAGTATTTTCACCTTTAACCATTCCATTTCCCCATTCTTTGAGGCAGAATAATCTTCCACTAAATATCTTTTTCTCCCACATATATCAGTTTGAAATAAGATATTTAATGCTCTGTCCTGGGTTCAGTAGGGACACCTATGAGATATGAGCTCTATATTGCTGTAAATTAGAATAATTCCCATAGATGCATCATAAGTGATGTTTTAATCCAAAGAAGAGCAGATCTCTTGACTGTATCTTTATGCTTCAATATGAATGATTAGCAAATCTTACTTTCCCATCCCCAACTACCATTGGATTTAAGGGACAGTTTGCCATTTCAACAAGATGTGCTTATCTATATATACTTCTCTCTCTTTTTTTAATTCTACCCCAGAGCAAACAGAGAATAAGGAAAAGAAACCAGGGAAGGCTGATATAAGGCTGTTTCATTAGCTTCCCCTGGTTTGACACCTTTCAGAAATATCAGGCTTCTAGTTTCTTAATCTCCTTGTCTCCATAGCAGCCACAGAAACGTGTTAGGCTGGGGAGTCAACTTACCATTAGATATATTTCTGTTATACATGGTGTATCTCAGTGGTTTCGAATTTGGTTCTACCTGAAGACCCGTAAATGTAAATGAACCCTCTTTTCCAAGCAGCTCCACTCCCAGCGCCCCTAGTTGTTAGTCCAGTTGTTGACCCTGAACAAGTGTCTTTCTCTTTTCGTCATTTTAAAATGTCAATACTGTATAGGCAGCGTGTATTGGAGTCGAGATGGGACGCAGTGGCTCAGTGGCTGAGACGCTGAGCTTGTCGATCGAAAGGTCGGCAGTTCAGCGGTTCGAATCCCTAGCGCCGCGTAACTTTTCCCAGCTTCTGCCAACCTAGCAGTTCGAAAGCACGTAAAAAAATGCAAGTAGAAAAAATAGGGATCACCTTTGGTGGGAAGGTAACAGCATTCCGTGCGCCTTTGGTGTTGAGTCATGCCGGCCACATGACCAGGGAGACGACTTCGGACAGTGCTGGCTCTTCGGCTTTGAAACGGAGATGAGCACCACCCCCTAGAGTCGGGAACGACTAGCACATATGTGCAAGGGAAACTTTTACCTTTACCTTTACTATCTACCACTTAGGGCTGTTCTCAGTGTGATGCATATTGGATTCATGCACAAAGCTAAAAATGGCCTTTCCTTTGATCTAAAGCTACAGTAGCTGCAACAACATGACCTACAATCAGTGCTATAAACCATTCGGAATTAAACTCAAGCATATACATGTATGAAATGGTAGACAGTGAACAACCTGGCAGGTTTACTTTCCTGTAAGCACCCCTGTCCTCTGCATACACATACATACAAACTTAACTGAGGTTTGTGAATGAGAATCATAGCAATTCCTCTCACAGCAACAGTTTTTTTTTTTGAAAAGGTAAAAATATAGAGTATGATTAACCAGTTTGTTTTCTCCAAAATTACTGACTGCACCTAGGAAGCCTAGGTTTTGTTCTAAATTGTAACTGAAATTTAATTCTACTTAGTAGGTTTCAAGTTTAAGAAAATTGTGCAATTTGCAGTTATTTTCATGCCTTCCCAAAATACAATTCTTTTAATGCCTCTGTATAGTTTTGGAGCGCCTGTTCTAGGATAGATGGCTTGTTATCATCTTATCAGCCTCTTTGCTTCCCTTTGTTTATTTGAGGAGACAGGAAGACTGTGTGAAGGCTGCTTAGTCAGGGATATCAGGGTTGTTGGCAGGGGAGTGATTGCCAGTTGAAAAACAAGGCATTATTGCTCATTTTTTCCCTCTTATTAGTTTGATTACATTTGCAAATCAAATCAATCCATCAGACATGATCAGGCCTCATCCGCATTTTAAAGAATAGTAATCTCTGTCTAATAAGATGCAAATGTGTCACATCAGTAAGTAACCAATAAATCATTGTCTTGTCTTTGGCAATCATTAAATATCAGAACCAACAGTCAATTTTTAGTATTTTCAATTTGCGATATGCCGCTGGAATATAAAGATAGATGGACGTAATTACACAAACCAAACACTATTTCAGTTCATTCCAGACAGCAAATTTAGTGGAAGGTATAACTGGCTTGTCATCACACTACATTATTTCTGGCGGTTCATGCAAAGTTCATAGACAAGCTTCAAATGGACACTGCTTTCTGTGTCTTTTTCTCTAATGTTTATGTGTAAGAGAGAGAGAGAGAGAGTGCACACAAGAAATTACAAGTTCTTTCCAGAAAATGACATTTTTGCATCAAGAAGTGAGATGTGAGTTTGATGTCTGTTATTTCATGAAAATTGGCTTATATGAACATGAACATGTATGTATACATACATACATACATACATACATAGCTATCTATAAATACACACACACACTTGCACACACAAACACACAGAGAAACATACACTTCTGTATTCCTTTAAAAAAAAGAATAAAATTTTATTTTATTTATATCTTATTTAGAAGAGAATAATCTATTTACTCACATTTTTTGTATCAAGAAACTTGTGTCAGCTCTTCTGAAGCAAAATGATAGATGGTAATGTCATGTCTTTCAGTATATGTTTGCCAAGGAGTGATTTTGTGTTGCCCTAAGTGTCTAGATAATTAAGGTTTTTAACTAATACATTTTTTCTTTTGCTCATGACTTATTTAGCTTATAGCTATTTATAAAGAAGACAGGATAAAACTGTAAATGACCTAATAGTAATTGAATCATCCTTCCCCCATCCCAAAGATATAGAAATTCAAATCGTTTCCCTTTTCTAATTGATCAGGGATTTGAGATAATTGATTGCCTCTTGTGCATCCTAAGGTTTAATTAATAGCTCTTTTGTCTTACTTTCAATGTGCGTGTGGCTTTCCATTAAATGGTCTATTTTTATTCAATGTTTACATTTACCTTAAGTTAAATTTCACTTTTTTTGTTTGTCATTTGATGAACTTTGATATTTATTTTTATATACAGAAGTCAATATGTAATGATTTCTCTTATGTCAAATAAGATACAAATAAGATGTAATTATTGGGGTGGGAGTTCAACATTTTAATGGCATGTATCCAAAAGAATTGTCTGAATTTTTGAGTTATTATGTATTACCTTCTTGCACAGATATTTTTTATATTATTTATGAGCTGAAAATGGGGGCATAGTACAACTTGTCTGACACAAGTATATGGCATAGGTTCTCCTGCTTGGGCAAGGGGTTGGACTAGAAGACATTCAAGGTCCCTTCCAGCTCATTCTAACTAGATGATTGTAATATAGAGTTAACGGTAATAGTAAAGTCAATTGAGCAATTGCTAATACTTGAAAATCTCCCATATTAACTTAATTCATACAGTACTTCTGAAGGGAATTTGGTGATGGCAAAGTTCTGGAAAATGTAATTCTTTTGTTCACATATATTTCAGAGCAAATCCTCTTCAAATAGCAATTTTCTAATTAACAGCTTCTAAATGAAGGATGTGAAGGATGTGATATCATTGGACAATAGTGCCTTCCTTTCTGATTCTTGGCCATGGGGGTTAGCAATAATGGGAATTGTAATTTAATATCTAGAGGGCAAAGCTTCCCAAATCATAGTCTTTGCATATTTGCATTCCCTTAGTCAGACCACAGGCTTATACAGGTCCATACTATTCTCTTTCATTGGTAGCAGTTTTTCAGACTCTCAAGCAGGTATCTTATCCTTCACCTGTAAATGGATTTTGGAGGTGCCAAACACTAAATAAACATCTTCTGCATGTAAAACATGTACTCTGCCATTGAATTAGAATCTCACTTCTGCTGCTACATTATTGCAATCCTTTTCCTACTTTCTTGTTCCAGAGGGTTTTAAAAGTTTTACTACTTTTCTCCCTGCTTGTACTTTGATCTGCTCTCTGTATTAGCTTTTCTATCAAATTTACTTTTTGACTTACTGATTCTTAAAAATTTCTAGCCAGAATATTTTTTTGAAAATAATTGATTCTGCCAACCAATATTTTTTTTTTTCATCTCTCTATGCAATCCTGGATGCCGGTGTCTAAATCTCTCTCTCTCCATTAACACTATTACGTACTTGTAAAGTATAACTTTCAGCATCTCCCACTATTAATTATGTGGTTTGGGACGTTGCAATTCAGCAACATTTAAAAAGTACTAGATTCTAATTCTCTGGGCCCTTAATGCAAAATATATATCTTATTGCCAGTATATCTTCTGGATTTTAACTTTTTAAAATAAAATGTACTCTGATTAGATTATGTCTCCTATAGCTTAACAAACAAACTAAAGAACATCCCTTTTATCAAACAAAATGCACAAGAGAAAGTGAGTGCTTATATAACCAGAAACCTATAAATACTTTTCTCTTCTGAGTTATAACTGGAGTCCACAACAACCATCTTCATTGCCATTACAGAAACTATAACATGGGTCCATGTGGACATGGGTGGCTGAAATTGTTATTGGATTTTTCAATTATGGCTAAGCACATTGGTTTGTGCTTAGTAAATTGTAAGCCGCCCTGAGTCTTTGGAGAAGGGCGGGATATAAATTAGATTAAAAAAAAATATTCTTAAGTACTAATTAACTCACTGAGAAATGCACATCATCAGACAGAATCACATGGATATATCTTTTCTTTAAAACCTAAATGGTCTTTTTAATATCATGTGCTGCTTCTGGACTCCCTGTCTTATCTACTTTGTTTTAAATCACTAGGTAAAATTCTAAGAACTTTTGAGTTTATGATTTGAAGCATGTTATTACCAACACTTATTTACAGTGATAGTATTTTGTGTAAATTTTGTGTAAATTTTGTGTAAATTTTTTACACTTTTCCCCCAATCTTAGACTGAATTGTTTTATAAATAATTTAAAATGTGCATGTTTATAATAATTTTTGTTCTATTAAAGTATAACAATTCTTTCAATGTAGTTCTGCTACAATATTTATTTGATATATTTTAATCTGGAAATAATCAAGCATCCTCAGAAACATTGAAGCATCAATTTTATATTCTGGCTACATATTTATTTGCTTGACATGTTAACTTTCAAGTTTACCTGATCATATTTCCTAATTCCAAATATCACCTATCTCCACAAATATTGATTTGCTTCAGTGGAATTGAGAATTAGGTTCTCTGTATATCTAGTACTATACAGAAGATATTGCATTGCAGCTGAGCCTACATAGAAACAGTCAGTCAGAGTGTGAACAATTGAGAAACTGTGATATAACCAGAAAGACAGTGCTTTGTGATGGATTCTTTTAGAAATCCATGCTTAGGATCATTCCTTAAGAGAGCATCACACATCCCCAGCACAGATTATTAGTGAACTGAAACTAGGTTTTTCTATATTTGACCTTCAGAAAAGTATATGTTCAAATTGATAAATCAATCTGAAGTTTGAATCTTCTATTTTTACACTTTCCTAGCCACTGATATGATTCTTTTGCAGTCATGGTATCCACCATTCTCACCCCCATTAGAAAAAACAACAACACATATATGTGGTAGGTTAAAGGAAAAGGTTCCCCTCGCACATATGTGCTAGTCGTTCCTGACTCTAGGGGGCGGTGCTCATCTCCATTTCTAAGCCGAAGAGCCAGCGCTGTCTGATGACAATTCTGTGGTCATGTGATCAGCATGACTAAACACCGAAGGAGCATGGAAACTTTGGACTAAACATCGAAGGCACATGGTGTTACCTTCCCACCAAGATGGCCCCTATTTTTCTACTTGCATTTTTACATGCTTTCGAACTGCTAGGTTGGCAGGAGCTGGGGCAAGTAATGGGAGCTCACTCCGTTATTTATTTTATTTTTATTTAATTTCTATGCCGCCCTTCTCCCGAAGGACTCAGGGCAGCTCACAATAAAAAACATAAACAGTATGTACAATAAAGACAAACACCAGACCACATTAAAACATTAAGACATTAAAACAATTAGAAGGATTAAAAGGGGCACTGATAAAGTTAAAATTCAATAGTTTAGACATTATTTAAAAAATGATTTTAAAATGGTCAACCATAGCCTGCTTGGTAAAAAAAGCCACGTCTTCAAGTCGCGTCGGAAGGAGCGAAGGTCTGGGGCGGTCCGAAGTTCCATGGGCAGATCATTCCACAGGGTTGGCACTCCCAGAGAAAGCTCTCCCCCTGGGTGCCGCCAGCTGACATTGTCTGGTTGAGGGCACCTGAGAAGGCCAACCCTATGAGAGCGGACCGGGCCCTGGGAGGATGCTTGCGGCAGCAGGTGGTTCTGCAGGTACCCTGAGCCTAAGCCATGTAGGGCTTTATAGGTCAAGACCAGCACTTTGAAGTGCACACAGAGAGCAACCGGGAGCCAGTGCAGCTCACGCAGGAGTGGCGTTACATCGGAGTATCCAGTTACATAGTTATGCGGCACTAGGGATTCAAACCGCCGAACTACCAACCTTTCTGATCGACAAACTCAGCGTCTTAGCCACTGAGCCACCGTGTCCTCTGTGGTAGGTTACATGCTGGCAAAATACTGCAAACATTTTCCCAGCAGCACCCACAGTCAGGGTAATTTTGGTCACAGCAGCCTTTTGATTTGATTTTCCAAATAAATTAAGTGTAAATTAGGTAAAAGGTTTCTATGGCAGGAGAGTACACTTGTTTAGGAAGCCAAATCCCAATGAATCCTTTAGCTAGTGGAAATGTCAGGGACACGGAATGTAGACTTTGCAGCTATGACAACGTGAACTACTCAGCAATTGCTGCCTGTAATTCACTCTTGGCATGGGGAAATTTTTCCTTGTTTTGTAATTCATTCTTGGCAGGAGGATGTTTTCCTTGTTTTCCTGGCAAAGCAGTTGTATAAATGGAAGTAGATTATGGAATAGTGTGAAGAATTACTTGTCAGCCACAGGTGGGATTATTTCTGCTTTCTAGCCATTTAAACAATATGGAAAACAACATTCACATGCATAACATTTGAAACAAAGGACGTATTCCTATTATTTATTTATTCATTTAAATTTATATGTGTGCCCATCTCAGATTTATGACTGGATATCTGACAATTTTTTTTTTTAAAGCAAATAATAATAAATAAATCAGAAAATATCAACACATGCATAAACAGTAAAAACACACTCAACAGGGATAAATTAGCATAACTATTCCATAGGTTAAGCCACACCTTCTGACCCCCAGACCGGGTGGTCCAAATTGCATTAGTAAAGTTTCATTTTAATAGAAGGGCTACTAATGGACTTTCTTTTGATCTTTGGATGGATGCAAGGATATATATAAATCTACTCATCCATTTTTTGGAAGAAACCATTCAAGCTGTCTTGAAAAAATATTTGCACCCTGTCTTTTCTTTAATTGGAATAGCAATAGCAATAACATTTAGACTTATATACCATTCCATAGGTTTACAAATATCAGTGTATTGCCCCCAACAGTCTGGCTCCTCATTTTACTAACCTCAGAATGATGGAAGGCTGAGTCAAACATGAGCTGGTCAGGTTTGAATTCCTGGTGTGAGGGCAGAGTTAGCCTGCAATACTGAATTCTAACTACTATGAAGGGCTCTTCAGAAAATGAGTTCATAGTCAAACCCTGGCAAGGCTGAGTGGTTCTGGGATTTAGTGCCAACTATGCTCTTTTTTGTGCTGGATGAAGTGGCAGGGCCCCAGACTCTGGGGCACAATCTAGACTAGTAAATCCTGCTTGATGAACAGGTGGCAACTGTGGTTAGGAGGGCCTTTGCACAAGCTTCATCTTGTGTGCAGTTGCACCCCTTTCCTGAATTGGGACATTCTGCTCATCGTCAATCCTGTTCTAGTTTTTCCCATATTGCACAGTTGTAATGCACTCTATACGGGGCTGCCCTTCAAGAATATATGGAAGTTTCAACTAACAGAATACATTGACACAGGCAGTTATGTGTGCTCTTACAAGACCACATATTACACTCTGCTCAGTAAGCTACATTGGCTGCCATTTGTTTTCAGGTCCAATTGGGTGCTGATTTTAATCATTAAAGCCCTTCATGGCATGGGAATGGTTATATGAGCCTCTCCATGATTATTTCAGCCCACCCCATTATATTTGGCAGAAAAGAGATTGTGTGTATTATCTGCCAGGGATTTAATATTTGGTGGATCCCATGAGGGGAGCAGCCTTCTTTGTTCTGGCATTCACCTTATGGAACATTCTCCCCTCTGAGGTTAGCGCCATCTTTGGTATCGTTTTGGAAGTCCCTCAGGCCTTGGCTTTGTCACAAGGCCTGAGGGTCCAGGGAACTGGAGACATTCTGAGATGGTTCCATTGTAGTTCATACTTGAACTTTTTATGTAGTTTGCATATTTTAAACTTTTTATAATATTTTCTTTTTTATATGGTACAATGATTGCTTTTTATGTACTTGTGGTTCGATCCAATTGTTGTATGCTACCCAGAGTTAATTTTTTGGAAATGGGCAGCTACATAAATCTAATTAATTAATTAATTAATTAATTAATCTAATGCAACAAAATCCCATATAACTCTGCATTTATTTTCAGATAATTGAACCTCATGTTACATTCTTCAATTATAAAAGCCTTTTGAATTTCCATTTTTATTTCACAAAGTCTGTAAAAACATAGTTGGAAAAAATGTATAAAATCATGTGGTTAGAAAGCTCAGAGATCAAACCTTTTGCTCACCGTTTAACCAATTTACATATCACCACAGTGTGTTTAATTTCAAATCAATAATGAACCTAATTGAAAAAATTGGCAGAAACACATACATTTGAGTAATAATCTCCTGTTTTCAGGAATTCAGAAATATTGTTCAGCTATGAAAAGGGATGTATCCTACTGCTGCTCCTGTACAACTAATATATACAGAACCAAATGGTTCATTTGGTATAGATTTTTAATACAATGATCATCATGCAGGATGAATTAATCATCTGGTCTTCAAACTAAAAATTCACATTTACATATCAATGAATGTTGTGCTTAATAGCTCACGTTAGCACTAGGAAGTATACAAAAATGTTTCCACTATTTTTTTTTCTCAGCTCAATCACTGGCCTATTCCTCAGCTTTAATTTTGTATCCATCCTTTCTGCTGTATTTATCTGCTTTATCACATAATGGGAGAATTGTATTTGCATAGTAACATAACCAAAAAATGCTGGGTTTTCTTCTTAGCTGATAGTGATTTAACAGAAGATACTGCTGGAGAATTTGACACATTGCTGTGACCCAAAGTCTTGATTTTGTCAGGCTGTAGTGAAAAGTAGGGCAATGTGAATCATTCTAACATGTATTTTAGCCCTTGCTTTTCAGAAATACCAACTCAACATATTTTTTTTGACATCTTTGTGGTAAGAACTTGTGATAAAGCTATGTTCTTGAGTAAGTCAAATTGGAACTATTCAGCCATTGTATAATGGAAAATATTAAGTCTGATTTTTGTTGCTGTAGCCTGAAAACTTAGAAATGATGGTCTATCATTATGCAAATATTTCATAAATTTTAAAACAAAAATTAAAATAATAGGTTAACATTATTTTTATGGAGATCTACTGTTTTGTCTTCTTTCCTTTTCTTCCCCTGGAGAATACTATTATAATGACTTTATTACATTGGGTAATTATGTATTTAAGTATATAGGCATGGAATGAGCCATTACAGTCCACTGGGTAAATAATACACACTTTAGAAGCTATTTATAAATATGTATTTATCTAACAGACCAGAACGGATATTTGAAGGTATTTTCATTCACTGAGATAATATATAGCTTCTGCTTGTTTGTTTTTTAAATCTTCAGGAGATATTCCAAGTATACTGGCAAATAATATGCATTTTTTTTACATTTAAAAATAAAATATAAGAGGTATAAATAAAAAAAAATAGTTTAATATGTTTCTTTTGGAAAGATCAGAATGACTCCAAAGATGTCAAAACTAGTCAGATATCACTGTTGCATTCCTTTTTGTCAGTTTTGTTGCAAACTTATTTTGAAATGAGTCTTAAAAAATAACATGTTCTGTCTGCCTCTCAAATGCGTGAACCCACGCACCCACCCACATACACACACTTGCCAAATATTGTATATGCACAGAGAATGTATGTATGTATGTATGTATGTATGTATGTATGTATGTATGTATGTGTATGTATGTATATATATATATATATATATAT